>CAUYRH010182223.1:0-25021 GCA_963574655.1 Perodicticus potto | reverse complement strand
TAGCCTATGGCTAGGAGGAGTGAGAGTTATAAGAAATACCTGTATAGCTCAATAATGGAACACCTTGGTGGAAAGGGCATGGAGAGGGATTTAGCTCTCCTAACAAGCATGAGAGCTCGTGAGATGAGAGCAGTGAATTGGCAGTCTCTATACCTGTGGTGTTGAGAGGCATGAGATCAGCCTTATATTAGGCTGGAGGAGAAGGCAGCCAGGAGCATGTGCATTCTATCACAGACCCGCTTACTCTGACTCTGGCTTCATAAATGAATTTCATCTTTGGTCTCATCCCCAAGATATCTCATTATATATACATATATGCAAATATTCCAAAATCTGAAAAAATCTGAAATACTTCTGGCCCCAAGCACATCAGACAAGGGATACTCAATCTGTAATGAGAGGGAGTGTGGGTCAATAACAATGTTGAACACTCCAAAACATATGTAAAGCTATAAAGAAAATGTTTTAATCAACTTGTACAAGTTATACTAATTAAACCCATGTATGCAAATTGCTTCTTACTAGGTAGAGATGGTGTGATTACTATTATGCGTATGAATAAATAACATGCATCAGGTTCCTTTTGTTTGAGATTTATTTGACGGTAACACCAAACCCTGCATACATGTATACTCAGTCTCCTTCTAACTAAACTCATTATAAAATTGTATAAGAAAATAGAGACAGAGAGAGAAACAGACAAGAAGAGAAGAAGTTAAAAAAAATCTTTGGTTTTTACCAAAAGTAATGTTTATTTTTAAAAATCTAAGATGTAATGCTGTTGAGCCTTTGCTTGAGAGAGTTCCATACACTCATTTGTCTTCAAAGCACCAGAAAACAACCTAATTTCTTCTGAAGCATTTTTCCATCACAAAAGTAACATGTGTTCAGTAGCCACTGTTCTTAAATCGCCTAAAAACATGTTAGCATAAATATATGACTCTTACAAGAGAAGATCTTGTGACAAACAAAGCCTTCAAACAGAACAACTAACTTAAAAAAGAAATAGGGTAGAATGTCCTAGATGAGTAAAGTGACTGGGATCATTTTCTGGTTATGAGATACAAGTTGAAAGAGATTCTGAGAATTTTAGCAAAAAAAAGAAAACTAGGAGGAAAGGGAAGAAGAACATCAAGAAACAAGCTAACAGACTTAAAAGGATTTTTCTTTTTTTTCTGAGGCACAGTCTCACTCTGTTGTCCCAGGCTAGAATGTCATGACATCCTAACTCACAGCAACCTCAAACACTCCAGCTCAAGAGATCCACTAGCCTCAGCCTCTAAATAGCTAAGACTACAAGAATCAGCCACGAAGCCCAGCTGATTTTTCTATTCTTAGTAGAGACAGAGTCTCCTTCTTGCTCAGGCTGGTCTCAAACCTCTAAACTCAAAGAATCCACCCTCCTCGGCTTCCTAGAGTGCTAGGATTACACGTGTGATCCACCATGCCCAGTTTGAAAGGAATATTTAACAGACAAGATGGGGAAACAGACATGGTCCAGTGATTCTCTCTCTGATATGAGTTAAATGAGCCATAATATCAATATAGGTGTAAATCCTGAAACCAACTCAAATTCATGAAGTAATACTCTACACCCCAGCAGATTAAAGCATGCTGTCTTCCCCCAACACTGGAAGAAACCTCATAAAGGGATCCTTCCTTGGCTCTTCTCCTGCCAAATAAAATAAAGAAGCTAAATCGTACAGAAAAGCTTTAATACCACAAGATAGGAATACTGTGTCTCTTTGTTTGCTAGCCATTTCCTACATGATAACAAAGCATTTAAGCTTCTCAAGGAACAATCAAAGAGAAGACCCTGAGAGACAAGAATTTTCTCAGCAAATTGTCCTAAATCTGAACTCCAAATAGTACTTACAATCATTTTTAACTGACCCTTCATCAATCCATGATCAAAGACTCACAGAATCCAACAGCTTTGCTCAGGACTCACTACAGGAATTTTTAATATCCTATGCAAGATTTCATTAAAAAGTAGACTTTAGGAATCTTGGAAAATACACTTCAATTTCCCACACTTTAATACACTTTATATTCCCAAAATACATCAATTGCAGGTCCCTTCCCTGTTTAGAAGCACAAAATGCACACAAATAAATTGCTAGCCTAATTAACTTAGAATGTAACCTTCCTACCAAACACATTTTTTAAAAGGTAGGAGGTGGGGAGGAAGCACTTGAGCTGAAATTACAGGCTGTCATGACACCTCAATATCAAAAACTGAATACCTGGTTCTGCAAGAAAGTAAAGATTTTATTCACAGTCTTGTTACTAAGCAACTGTAACAACGGCTGTATGCGCTTTCTAAAAACTACTGTAGTTACAGTGGGAAACAATATAAGGAAAGAAAAACAGGGAACTCCTTGCTTTGGAAATTTTTACCTTTTCGGGGTCACTTCAATGTAAAAACAACAGTAAACAAAACCAAAAGCAATCTAAACTCAAAACAAGTAATTCCTTAAAGGTCTAAAAAAATATATACTACTATTTATCATTCACTTTATTTTTAGCTTTGGTTAATTTCAAAGTTCACATTCAACTGGTGATAATGATTTCCTTACTGTGTTCCTTTTTTGGTCCCCTTCTTTCCTTCACCCTCCCTAGGGAATAATTTTTTTTTCCAAATGCCCTTACTGATTAAAAGAACATTTTATAGCTCTTAAATCCATGTCTTTGTTTACAGAAGCTATAAAAACTAGTTTACAATTGTTTCATGTTGCTTCAGCTTTGAACCAAGAACACTCTAGGACATCAAACTATGCCTTTGAAGAGAACAGTCCCTCAAGCAGAGCAGACACTTTCCCAGCCACTCCCTGAAATTTAGACAACCAGAGCATTGCAAATGTGAAGTCTTTTTCAAGATTAGACTACACAATGCACCAGGGGCTAAAGCAATGTTTATCAAATTGTGGATAAGGTTTCAGGTGGGACAGGGGCTTCCATATATGTTGCAAAAGGCTAAAGGACATGGCCTTACCTACTTTTCTTTCCACCTTTCTTTGAAGCTTCCCCAGTGTGCTGCATGCTGAGAGAGATGTCTAAATATCTACCCTACAGAAGGTTTTTTCTCACTATTGGCTTTTTCTTCCTCCTCTACCCTTTCTCAGTTCCTAGAGGAACGTGGACTAGAAGATAGACAAGATGGAAGATAAAGTTTTAGAATTATTTTTCTAAATCAAAGATAAGCAATCATGGTGTGACTGTTCTTAAAGTGCCTCTAGATCCCAATAAACCTCTATTTTAAGAAAAGAAAGCCAAAGATTGGTAGAAACTTAAATACTAGATACTGAAGACCCAAAGTGCCTGAGCCACTCATTCCTGTATTAAGATCCCAAAGAGATGGTTTCTGTCTCAAAAGATTCTCTCTGAACAACACTTGAAGGAGAAGGCTGTTTGACTCTCCTGTTTTTAATTAGCTTCTTTTTTAAATTTGATTCTCATTTTGTTTTTGTTTTTTTAAAGTACATACAGTACAAAGCATAGTCTTTCTAATCACTACAAACCACAAATCTCTGCTACTTGAAATAAAGTAAATGAAGGAAATTTTATTTTCTGACCTACAAATAATTATTTCTCTACTTTTAAGATCAAACTGATTGAAAAATTAAATTGGTTAGGGGTGGCGCATGTGGCTCAAAGGAATAGGGCGCCGGCCCCATATGCTGGAGGTGGTGGGTTCAAACCCAGCCCCGACCAAAAAAAAAAAAAAATTAAATTGTTTAGCTTCGGCATCTACTCTAGTTACATTCCCCTGTGGCTAACAATGTAGAAAACAAAACATTCTCAAATAAATTTTTTAAAAATTTCATGGCATCCTTCTGTTATTAAAATTCCTATATGTATTTACTATAAGACTCAAGGATTGCTTCCATATATTGACCATATTTACAAAAAACCTTGACAGTTAATGGTCACCCATATGTATAAGACTATTTATTGATAAGTAATGCTATTGGAAAAGATTGGAAACCATAGGAAATTGGAAAATTATTGTTAATTCATATAGTGAAATATTATGTGGCTAGAAATAAAATAAAAAGCTCTTTCTGTATTTCATGGATTGAGCTCTAAGATATATCTTTTTCACTGAAAATGCAAAATAAAGAATACTATGTAGTAGGTTACTATTTGTTTTGCAAACAAAGGGAAAATGTACATAAATCTACACAAATTTTCTATAGTGAATGACTATTTGTTTTTCAAACAAGGAAAAATCTAAGTATGTATGTATATGCATATGTATAAATTTCTGTTACATGCAGCATAAAATAGCTTTAAAAGGATAATAAGACGTAGTAACAGGTTAAACTCTGTGGAAAAAGAGACTTTGCATATACTTGATATAAATGCATTGTCTATTCAATAAAATACACTTTTGAATTAAAAAAAGCAACTAAAGTTATCCACAAACTACAATGCACAACAGAAGACAGGCTGATCAACAATGCGTATACAGCAGTGATGATGGATTTATACTTACGTGTGAACAATATTCCACTCCAGCATAGTTTCCAAGATGATCTTCTAGTATTGAAGATATAACCTAACCTGCAGGTATTTAAACACACAGAAGACATTTCCCTGACCCCATTAGTTGCTGATACTCTAACTTTTGAATATAAATGGCACAACTAAATAATGTGAGTAAATTTTATATTTGTAGATTTTAAGACATTTGAAAACTATTTGGTGGGGGAAAAATACTGTTTGCTACATCATTTAAAACACTTAGTAAATGCCCAAATGTTTCTGAGTAAATAAGGGTTTGATCACGGCTAAAAACTTCTTTTCTCTCTTTCTGTTGCTATTTCATTTTAATGTAACAAACATTATTTAAAAGGGGTAAGGCAAAAATCTAGGTGGTCTGCTTAAGGTCAACCAATAAGTGAGAAAAAGACATAAAAATCCTAACTTATAAAATCCTCCTCAGAACTACTTCTTTTTACTAGGTATACAACAGGATCAATTATTTTGTTTGTGGATATGTGTGTGTGAGTACGTGTAGAAATAGAAAGAGAGAGAAGAAGTTTTTTAGCCACAATCAAACCCTTATTTACTCAGAAATATTTGGGCATTTACAAAGTGTCAAAAGTACACTAGATATTAAAATACAGATTTAAAAAGAAAATACACATATCCATATACTATGAAACAGCAAGCAGCCCAGCTGAGAAGAGGAAAGTGTCTAGGCAGGAAAGAGGACATCTGAGCTGAGCTTAGAAGGATGACAAATACAATGCCAGACAGAGAAGGGGGTGGAATTTTCATGCAGAGATGGAAGCAAATTCATAGGCTCAGGAAGAATAGCTATATGTCTAGAGAAGGGGGATCATAGAGGGAAATACAACTTGAAAGGAAGGCTGTTGCTAGTTTGAGAAGTGCTTAAACTTCCCAAAGTTTAAAGGGTCTGCACTTTTAACTACAAACTGCAAAATAAAAAGAAAAACCAAGCCAGGCACAGTGGCACAGCCCTGAGCCCCACTTCGCAGCCGGCGGAGGAGGTAGGATCGCTGGGTCCCAAGACTTTGAGGCTGCCGTGAGCTACGATCATGACTGTGAATAACCCCTGTATTCCAACCTGGGTAATATAGAGAGACCCTATCTCTGTCTCCAAGGGGGGGAAAAAAAAAAGAAAGAAACCAAGTTCCAAAAAGATACAAAGAGATAGTCTGAGAGAAGAGAGTAAGATTTATAAAGAAACATTACAAAGCTAGATGTTATTTAGACTAATAGACTTCAAGCCCAGGAAGACATCTTCCACAGACTGATTAATTACAGCTGTACTCTAGCTCCACTGAAGGCAAAAAAAAAAAGATCACTCAGCTCTGATGACACTATAAGAAAGGTGAATAAAAAACAATGGAAGAACAAGAAACCCTAGGAGGAAGGAGGAGGCTGAGTGAGAGTTGGGAGAAAAGGGACAAACGCCAAAATTATTAAGGAGGCAAAAAGTAGGATTTATAGATCAAGACCATTTCTTGAAGCAAAGAGTGGCATCTCCTTTTCAGGAAGTACTTTATGAGCTGCCCACTGAATCAAATATGGTCCTGTCTGACCACCTCGGAATGGAGCAGGTCCTTCTTCTCCCTTGTGATTCCACTATCCATTATCCTTGTGATTCCCATAAATGGACTAAATATGGTCACACCAAACAAACTATTCCAAGATAACAATTAGGCAGAAGACATCCTTAAACCACAAAATATTTTTAAAGAAATTAGTGCTATTATCTTCTAATACGCATCCTAATGGCAAAGGCTGACCAAATACAATGTATAAACTATACCTCTGTGGAAGGAACGATGCTTATAGGCAATCTTCTTTCCTAAAATAAGCCAGGAATTTGCATTGCCATTGTGAATTATAATACTTAACTACTTTCTTCATAAAAAGAGCAATAATAAATTTAAGTAGAGCCCCAAAACTACATACAGCAAATGCCCACAAATTTCAAAACTGTGGGGTTTAAATTGGCATGATCTTACCACATATGAAATATCAACTGCACAACATTTTGAGAGAAAGAAAAACAATTAGCAAGTAAGGTGAATGTTGACCTTTAATACGGAATTCATGACTTTTTTTCCTAAGACCTTAAATTATTAACTGATCACACACGGAGAAAAGAGTACCTGGTCGATGGAATCAAGTTGAGTATCCCATTGAGAACATAGCTGAACTCTGCATGATTCTGAGCAACAAGTGCTACCAGACCCTCGCAGCAGGCTGTTCGAACCACTACATTGTCACTGCAACACTTCTCCCAAAGCAAGTTCAAAGCAGGAGTCTGAAATCAAATCAGGGATTAAAAGACACTCCTGATGAGCAAAAATACACACACCCCCTCAGCCATTCCTCAATGTATAGCTCAAAGTAGGATAGCTTTTCAATATACACATATAAACATGATGTTGTCACTCTGTTCCTAGACTAAAACAAGGTCAATTTTCCAAGAGATGTAATAAATCTATTACAGCAACTCTCTGGTATCTTGGCTGTAAAATAAGACTGGCTTCAGGCAGAGGTATGACCCAAGTTCAAATAACACAGCAAAGCTCAGAGTTGGCTGTAGTACAGTCCTCTAACCAAGCAATTTAACCAGACACCAACAAGAACAGTATATCAGTTAGGGTAAGTTGAACTCCAAATAGTTTCTATGCTTCAAGTCTTACATGGTAATAACATTTTCAGAGTATGTTCCTGCTTTCCTAACACCAACCACAACCACCATGTACCTCGCTACCAACCACAATGCCCCACCACGATACGTTGATGTCTAATGTGAGCATATAAAGAAAAGAGAGACATGGGACTGGCCACCAGCAAGCTGTTCATTCCATGGCTATGGAAAAAAAAGCCTAGGAAAACTGGTCTGACCAAGAAAAGGACTATGATTTTTTCCCCCCTCTCACACTCTGAATCCATCTTCTTGATAGGAAAGGAATGGAAGGGTACATGGGTAAACAAAAGCTCTCATTTTGAAAACTCTATAAAAGCAAGGGTTCTAGCTTTTATAACTTCCTCAGGAAGCCATGACCCCCTAAAAAGGCTCCCTTCTGACAATAAACCAATATTTCAATGTATTGCTGGGTGAGTCCACTTAGATTCACACACAAATAGAGAAATAATTTTCCTTCCTCCTGATACAACATACATGGGAAATATATAACTTGAAGAAAAATTAAGAGCCCCAGCTCCCAAAGAATAACTAAAAGAATTTAAATCAGCATCATATTATACCCACTTTCCCTCTGTCACTGGGGCTGACAGCCTTTTCAATCTTAGGATCCCACTATTAAAAGAACAATACAGTTAATAGTCACTACAGGAAGAAAATAGTTCTATTTCATTTATCCTTTTATTCATAAGGAAATTGCATCCACCTATATCGACAATATCAAAGGGCTCTCAGTGTCATTACTCCATTACTAAGCCAGAAAAACAAAATAAATGAATAAAGAAACTGCTGCCTCAGGTAATACCACCTCATCAGGAAAGCAAGCATTCATTTATTAGTAAAAGAGAAACTATTTAGTTACATGGATTTGACATTCAATAAATTCAGGAATTTAAATAAAACCACTAGATCGTCTCAGAGTACATAAGGTGATTATAGGTAGGATTAGGATCAGGATTCTAAGAAAACCTAATTTATATGACTACACACTAATACCAGACAAATGCCAATTAGTGACATGTACCCCCACACTTATTTTAACATATCAACAGAAGCTGTAAAGAAATGTAACTTGGAGTAGCTAATCAAAAGGAATATAAGGAAAAAGAAATCAATGTATTTCTTCCGTGAAAGAAGTATATATGTGTGTATGTGTGCGTGTCTGTATACATATATACTTTCTTTTATTTATTTTCTTTTTTTTTTTTTTTTTGAGACAGAGTCTCACTCTATTGCCTAGGCTAGAGTACTGTGGCATCAGCCTAGTCCACAGAAATCTTGAACTCTAGGGCTTAAGCGATCTATTTGCCTCAGCCTTCTGAGTAGCTGGGACTACAGGCACCTGCCAGGACACCTGCCCGGCTCGTTTTTCTATTTTTAGTAGAGACAGGGTCTTACCCTTGCTCAGGCTGGTCTGAAACTCCTGAGCTCAGGCAATCCACTCACCTTAGCCTCCCAGAATGCTAGGATTACAGGTATAAGCCACCATGCCCAGCCAAGAAAAAAAATCTTATTTCCATCATTTATGTTCTCTATAGATCACCTTTCAGCACCCTTCTTAAGCAGAGTTTCCCAACTGGCATGTCAAAATATACAACACTGGTGAACCAAAACCCAAGTGGTACCTCTCAGTAGGCTGTGATTGCTTCCACTCTGAGCGCTCACTTTCCCTATGCATGGGATGGAATTTTTCCTCCAGCTCTGACTGTCAGCACACAACCTTTCCAACTTAGAACTTACATCTGGGGCTGACCTGAAGCATGAGAAAATTCCTACACCCAAACAGAGCCACTGTGTTCATTTTCTCTATTAACCAAAACCACTCCCTCAGAGGTAATCCTACCAACCTCCTCTAAAGCTTCCCTCATTTCATCTGTTATTTTTCCTTAATAGTCACAGGAATACTCTCCTTACCCTCTTCATGTCTCATTCCTACAGTCAGTTCTTTTTTTTTTTTTTTCAGACAGAGTCTCACTTTGTTGCCCTCGGTGGACAGCAACTTCAAACTCTTGGACCTAAGAGATTCTCTTGCCTCAGCCTCCCAAGTAGCTGGGACGACAGGCGCCTGCCACAACACCCAGCTATTTTTTTGGTTGTAGTTCTCATTGTTGTTTGGCAGGCCCAGGCTGGGTTTGAACCCACCAACTCTGGTGTGTGTGGCTGGCACCCTAGCCGCTGAGCTACAGGAGCCAAGCCACTAGTGTCTGTTCTAATCAATTTAAAAAAATTTTTTTTTCAATTTTAAAATTTTTTAAAATGCTATATAAAAACATGGCAAACAAACCAAAATGGCAATGAAGTTCTCACAGTTCAAAATCATTTCTACTGTGACCTGAACGGTGATAGAAACAAGGCAAGTATATATGTGATCCAACTGGGTAATATCTGAATAGAATTAATGCACAAAGTTAAACACAGACCTGGTTCGTGGACTTGTGAATCTTTTCTGAAGAACCATTTTCCTTTAGGACTGCAGCAATAAGATGACCCACAGCCTAAAAAAAAAAAAAAATTAATAAACACATTTCTTCTGAAATTCTTTCCAAATACCAATACTAGTTGATACAAGTCTGTGTATGCCAGGCAGGCAATTAGTAAGAAATAAAATTCCCATTCATTGAATGTGTGCTATGTAAAAGGTATTGAATTTGGCACTTCACATACATAATTTTTGACCTTCATAACAACACTCAAAAAACAGGCATTTTTATCTCAGGTCACCAACAGACAAACTATAGTTTATAGATGTTAAGGAAATTGCCAGATTTTTGGTTCAAATTGCTGCTTTGTATCAGAAGATAACTTGAGATTGAGATTGCTTAAACCATTAAACCATGAGAAAATAAGAAATCTCGAAGTTTGTAAAATCATCTTTGCATCTAAATGAATTCTACCATGCTTCATCATACCCTTAACAAAGATGAAAAACTCATTTTCATCTTCATGACTATAACCCACACAGATCTGAACCAACAGATCTCCCCTCCACCACCATCTCCCCTCCTTTAGACTGCATGATTTTAATTTCTTTATCATTATCTCAAAGGTTCCAGCCCTGAAATTCAATCTGAACATAGGCTTTCCATTTCACAAGTCTTTAAAATTTCCTATATCCTGCTTTAAACAAAAAGCCAAAAATTAAATTCAAGACACTTATGGGAGTGATTACCTACATACATGAATATCATCACTTCCTACCATGTCAACTTCATTCCTTAGTTCCTCAACACAATCCAGCGCTGCTGTTTTACAGCCAATAGGCTAGTAAGAGACATAGACATTCTGTGCATGGGTTGCTTACTGCACCAACTGTCCATCCTGCACTTGGGACCAATGTGAATAGCTCTCAGTCTTGCAAAGTCTCCCCAAAAAAGCTCAAATAAAAACACAGTACTTCCTCCTTCACTTTGGGGGTTTGGGGAATGTTTTTTATGTTTGTTTTTGTTTTGCGTTTCACACATTAGAACTGATTTTAGACCTCGATGCTTGTGGCCTCAGTTTTGAAATACAAGTCACTCATTTACATGAACATTATGTTGAGTTCAATTTACGGTCTTGTACATCCTAGCAAAAGAAATAGTAACAAGAATTGATAGCCACTGAATAGTTTCAGTTCCTCTATTACAAAATACACCATATTTCATTGAATGTAACTGGCCATCAACTGATAAACGATTATTTTATGTACCATTAAGAAAGAAAAAAGGCTGCCAATTAACCTATGATATACAATGCTTCTTATAATTTAGAATTTTGATCTTATAATATGAAAGAGCCCTCTTAGATTCATTTAGAAAATCATGGCCAAGTTCACAAATACGCCCACAAAGGCAACTACATCTCAATAGCTGCCATCAATTACTAGATGCAATCCAAGTTCAGAGATGCTAAAATGTGAAAAAATGTGTGTGAATCAATGAAATATGGTGCTAACACTGATTAGCAGTTACAAAAGAACAATAAGAAGTATTTGGCTCGGCACCTGTGGCTCAACGGGCTAAGGCGCCAGCCACGTACACCTGAGCTGGCAGGTTCAAATCCAGCTCGGGCTCGCCAAACAACAATGACGGCTGCAACCAAAAAATGGCCGGGCATTGTGGCGGGTGCCTGTAGTCCCAGCTACCCGGGAGGCGGAGGCAAGAGACTCGCTTGAGCCCAGGAATTCGAGGTTGCTGTGAGCTGGGATGCCACAGCACTCTATCCAGGGTGACAGCTTGAGGCTCTGTCTCAAAAAAAAAAAAAAAAAAGAAGTATTTGCAGAGGACAGGACACAATCACAAAAACCTAATATGGAACACAACAGGGAAAAAAAAAGCTATAGTTCCTATTTTTAAAAAGGACTAAAACAAATTAACTTAATGCTATACATCAACCCATTTCTCACTAGGTTCAATTTATCTACATGCTTTTCAATTCATCTTTTAACAAATCAGAGATCTTAGACTAAATTGATTTTTAAAACATAAAACCCAAAGATAAAGCAGCCTACATTGCTAGTTACGTTTTCCATAACAATTCAGATAGACATCCCACACTAAATAATACATATTCACTTTTCATTTAACTTAACAGTAACACATATGGGCATTTCTTGATTATCTATGCTATTGAAGGGACTCCAAGCACAGAAAAATAAAATTGTGGACAGTATCCTCTAAGGCTTCATCTTCTTCTTCATGGTAAGAACCTGTAGGATATGACTCCAACCCAGTCAGGTAGAAGGGAATCTTGCATAAGGAGTGTTCTACTCCTCATGGAAGGGTTCCCCACTACCCAGCTAAGTCAATTCCCACAGCAGGCATCTCCGAAGGTAATTGTTGAAAGGATCCAAGATGCTGTATGCTGATAAGTCTTCAGGCTGGCTTCTGCTGGTCTCTTAAAAAAATAAGCTTTATGGTACCCTGATTAACCAGAATGCTTCTAGTTCATCCATCTCTGTTTTAACTTTTTGTTTTAATTATCAAAACGCTCTCTAAAATAAATTATCACAATCTCCTACCTTAGTAGACACAAAAAATTCTTAATCCAGGTATTTTCTTTATTGGATATCATCATAAAAATCTATCCTACTTAATAATTGTACAGGGCTAGGATATATTAAATATTAATCTCTCATACTCTGTAGATACATAACCATTTACCTCTGTTCACAATAATTATAGGCCAAAAAAATATTCAAGGACCTACTAGTTAATCAAGATTTTATTATCTCTAACAAAAAAAGTATGATATAAATAAAAGCTGAGATTGATTTACTTCAAATACTTGCTTTTCTGTGTGAAACATATATTTTCAAATTAACTCATATAAAAGCTGCTTCATAAAATAACACAAATCTCTACAAGAGAAGAATAGAGCATTTGATGCTAAAAATGTACGTTAAATCATAACAATCTACTGAAAGAGTTCACTTGTTACCAGGAATCAAAAATAAACAAACAAAAAAATTACCTGTGATTGGATAAGAGAATTTGGAAAGTCAAACCTTTTCCTGATATCATCTGACATTTTTGCTTCTCACACGTATGTATACAGCTTCTGTAACCAAAACAAAAGAATATTTGTTAGTCCTCCAATTAATCTGAATTAGAACTCAAACCAATTATTCTTCAAGTAATATGAATGTAATGCATTGAAAAGACAATGGAAATAAAGTATAGGACTCTGCAGGGTAATCCTTGGCATAACTTCATTATCATTCAGGATAAATAAACTAAAATGTCAAGGTAAACAAACTAAAAATGCCCAACAGCTCTTGGTTTTTCCCCCAAACAGATTAATTCACACTATAGCAAAAAAAAATGTAAGTTCAATCACACTTTTGAAATACAAATTAATTCCTTTTTTTGGAAATTAGTTCTTTTAAAGATCAAAACTTATAAGGAAAAAAAGAGCCAAGCTTTGTTAAACAAGTTAAAATTGTTTAAACCATGTCCCACTTTGGTACAAACTTTCATTTAAGCACTAATCTAATTGCTAGTGGTAATTATGAAACCTACAAGAACTTCATTTAGAAAGTATAGAAACAACCTAGAAACTCACACATTAAAGCAGACTGTCTCCTAAAAGAGGAACAAGCAAAGAGTTAGCACCAACTTCTAATATTTATATCACACCTCTCATTCCTACTGGGCTCATCAAGCAAAAGAAAAAAAGCATACAAAAAGGAGGACAGGTGGTAAAGGGGAGGCATGGAACTAAGAAATTTCCTGAGGATCCTAATGGATTCAATTTCCACCCAGCTCCAAAACCACTAAATTACACTACTTTGAACAATAGGGTGCTTTAGGTTGCCTATTTATTACAATATAATTAAAAAATAAAATTTATGTCAATACACTACCCTAGATTACCTTGTAAAAATAACAAGGAAACCAGGCTTTCCTGGTCTCAAAAAATAAAGCATTCTGTGATGAACCTGCAGCTCTTCCTAACTACAAGATGAGCATCCCTAATGCAAATCTGAAATGCTCTTAAATGCTCTTAAATTCAAAACTCTTCAAGTATCAACATGAAGCCCAAAGGAAATGCTCATTGGAGCATTTTGGATTTTCAGATTAGGGATGTTCAACCAGTATAAAATTTCTATAAATATTCCAAAATCAAAAAAAATCTGAAATCTAAAACTCTGTCCCAGGCAGAATTTTCTGTACTTTCCTATCTTCCAAAGCTACAATTTCCTGAATGAGTAATTTTCCTGGCTTTTTTCTTCAACATATACGTCCGTCATTACTCCCTTGAATTTGACTTTCTACAGCACTGAAACAACTTGTTCTAAGATTACAGACTAATTCCCTCTCTAAATCTACCCATTAGCTTAAGCAGTTCAAAATTTCTTCAACTTCCCAATTGTGTCAATCACAATTTACTCAAAATTTTCTTCTCTTTTGAATTCCATAATACATCATAACAGAATCTCTCAAAGTGTTTCCCAAGGAAACCCAGAAAAGAAATATCTCCGTGGATTCTGTGGGGATATATATTTCCATCTTGAAGATTCATTCATTTATTTAAAAATACTTATTAGGTACCTATTGTGTGTCAGGCACTGTTCTAGGCGCTTGGACCACATCAGAAAAAGAAAACAGACAAAAATATCTGCATTCATAGAGCTTACACTCTCATAGAAAGAAGCAGAAAATAAATTTTAAAACTAAATAATACATAAAATATATTAGAAGTTAATAAAAGTACTATGGAAAAAAGAAATTAAGGGGATAGAAATAGGGAAAGGGCACACTTCCTACCTTAAAAATGACAGTCTCTTCTAAAAGTTGACACTTAGGACTTTAAGGAGGAAAGACAATTAGGTCAACCATGTGGATGTCTGGGGGAAAGAGTGTCACAGGCACTCCTTGCAAAAGCCATAAGATACTTAAGGTCTGTGGTTAAGAACAACAAAGAGATGAGCAAGCATGGAACACAATGAAGGAGGGAAAGAATGGTAAATCAAGTCAGCCAGCCAGTGGGAAGCTAGATCATAAAAGGTCTTGTAGGCCACTGGAAGGACTGGTGTATTTATCTTGAGTGAAATAGAAAGCTACTAAAGAAGGGCTGTTAAGATTTAAATAGACTCATTTGAGGTTAAGAAGTGATCAGAGTTTGGATATATAGGAAGGTAGAGTCAATGACTGCTAATGGGTTGAATGAGAGTATAGGAGAAAGAAAGGAGTCAAGGACAAGTCCAAGGTTTTTAATCTGACAACTTTATTTTTAATCTTAGTTCCTTTGGGCATTTTACACATGATGCAAAACAATTCCTATATTACTTCTTACCATGGTATTTTTTACTAAAATGAAATAACAGAGCTACGTCAACTAAGATGGGGAAATAAGTTTAGTGAAGAAGACCAGGAATTCCATTTTGGACAGTTACATTTTAGATGACTAATAGATATCCAAGTGGAGATGTCAGGTGGGAAGTTGGATATATGAATCTAAAGTTGGAGAGATAAATTTTATTGATAATATAATTACATCATAATTGTAATTATATATAAGTTATATATAATTATAATAAACATATTATCAACCTAAGAGCCTAAAGCAAAAAGTCTATTTAACTTTGCTTAGCACAGAGTTTATTAAATTTATCTGGTCCATAGAAATACCTATTAACATAGAAACACCTGTTAACATCTACACAGTCTGTGATAGGATACACTTTGGGAAACACTGCCCAACTGACCCCTTCTATTCCTCTGTCCCATCTGCCTCAAGAATTCCATCTTCTTTCCTTGACCTTCTCCCAAGTCTCTCTACCTTATGCTCTTTCCCCATCATACAAACTCTCCCACAGCTATCATTATTCATCTGTACACTTCCATACTTACTCTTAGGAGGTTATAAAACACCAGACACAGGCATATCAAAAACAAAATGCATATTTCTTCTCATAAAAACACTTCGCAATTCATTTTTTTCCCACTTTTCCTCATACAATTTCCCACTACTATTCTCTAAATTCCAGCAGTCACAAAGTCTGCTTCATTCTTTGTGACATCTCAGAGGCTACTTTTCCTCCACTTTTCTGTACTTATCATCTTTGTTCCTCATGCCAGGTTTACTCCAGTAAATGCTTAGTCTTGGGGTTCTCCATGTTGAGTTCATCCTATGCATTGCTGTCAGATTAATTGTCCTGAAATGCTATTCCTATCACATCACTTCCATGAAGAATTCACAGTGGGTTTCCAATGGCCTGTCAGATTAAATCCAAATTCTGATGCCTCGATTTTAAAGCCTCTATCAAAAGTCTCTTCATTCATCTTCATTTTCACCACTATCATTCTAGACAAAACAGTTTTCAAAATGGCCCCCATGCTCAAAATCTTCTCACTCGTAAAGGATTTTATTTATATTCTTCTCTCCCACATAAAATGTCTTCCACTATTATATGCTTCCACTATATGCTTTCACTATGTAAAGATACATTTCCTTCATAGCACATGTATGTTAAGCCTTTCCCAACAAGCTACATGTAACATTAACCATCTTGCTTTATATCCTTTCATATTATTGCACTTGGTCTAACCCATATCATCATGTGATTACTTACATTAAAATTGGAAAACTTGGAGTGGAGCAAGATGGTGGACTAGAGATATCTGCTTACTAACTACTCATGGTGAGACAATGAAGAGAAGACTCCAGCAACCTAGGGGTGAGGGAAACTACCCAGAAATATCACTCTAGGGGCACAGTGAAGCAATAGGAAACTCCAGGAGCCAATGAAGAGTTCTGGAGTTGAGGAAGACCTGCACAGAAGGCAAGTACCTAGGTATAAGCAGAGGCCACCCAGCTAGCCCTCCCACAGAAGACTAGGGACAGAAAGGACTGTCCTATAATTTTCCTTGATTTTTAGACTGAGCTGCTTATTGGACCTGTCTCAGAAATAAGCTTAAGCAAGTAAGTAAACTCAAACAGGGTCTGGCAGCTGGGAATGAATACTGGGTGGGGTGGATCTACTACCACCTTGGCTACTAGCAGTGGGCTGCTATTATGGGGAGGCCACAGGGGAGAAACAGTCCATAGGATCTTAGTGTACGGCCAGCCCTGGCATACCTGCTGAGCTCAGGCAACCATCCTTGGAGTGAACTGAATGGCCCTCACATCCCTGAAGGCAACACTATTATCAGGGGACACTGTTTGACACACCTCCAAAGAAATCTGGCAACAGCTTCAGGACCCCAATCTAGTGGGGACTGAATGCTGATGAAACAACCAGGCCCAGACTGAGGACAAATAAGTCAGTAAGGTAGGACCAGGTCTCCTCTGCAACCAGAGAGTGGTTTCTGTCTCCATCTTCTACAGAAAAACCAGCGTGTATATTATCCATCTCCTAAAACCACACTGCTTCATGGTATCCAAACAATATTTTGCTATATACAGACACACACACACACTTTTTTTTTTCATTTTTTGCTTCTCTTCTCAATTTTTTCCTTAGTTTTTTTTTTTTCCTTCTATGTTGTTCTTGCTGTTGTTTCTTTGATCTGGTTTGGTTTCATTGTATTTCTGTTTTTTCATTTTTATTTTCTTCAATAGCAAGGGCTCCACTATTTTTATTATGTTTTTTCAGCCCCTTTTATTCTTTTTTTTTCTCTTTTTCGTTCTCTCTTTTGGCAGAGATTTCTCGGTTTTTCTCATCCTTCCTACATAAATTCCTCATACAATAACTAAGATATTTCATTATTCATCTTATATAACCATATTTATAATTTTCCTTATCTATTTTTATTTTTTTTCTTTTCTCTTTTCTCTGAGGGCTGAGGGATCATAGCATTGGCCTGCCTCAAAGTGACTATGAGCTCATGGTCTAGAGTGTCCTTCTACCTTTACTCTTTGGAAAGACAATAAATCCCCACTGCGACATACTGCTGATTTTTTTCTATTTAGTGTAAGTGGAGTCTTGCTTGTTCCCAGGCTGGCAAGGAGCTCCTAATATTGAGAGATTCAACCAGCATGGTCGCTCAAAGTCCTAGAGTTGCAGGTATGGGTCAAAGCACTCTGCCAAACATCATTTCTCCCATCACTGTCTTTCACTTTCTGTCTTTCTTCTTGCTTTTCTTCAATTCTTTCCTTTCACCATACTCCTTCCCTTTTTTGTTTCTTCATCTTGTTTTTTCCACTCTCCCTTCACTTTCTTTACCCTTCTCTTCCTTTTGGCCGTATACCAAAAGGCCACTTCAACTCCTAAGATCAGAGACAAGGTAATTTAAAGTGAAGGAGGTACTGAGAGGAAAAAGTAGGGACATGGAGTGAAAAAGAAGAAAACACACATGAGGAAGAAAAAGCAGAATAATTCTGGCAACATGAAAAACCAGAACAAAGCAAACCTCCCAAAGAACCATGAGGTAGATACCACAAAGGTTTCCACCAATAAATAATAAATGGAAATGACAGAAAGGAAATTTAAAATATGAATGGGAAAAAAACAATAAATAAAATTGACAAGAAAATGGAAAATAATCAAAAGGACATCCCAAAGCAGAACCAAAAAATGGATGGAAGACATGAAGAATACAGAAAGGATATAGCAGAGATAAAGGAACTGAAGGAGTTAATCAGGGAACTTAAAGAGCGGTAGAAAGTATCAATAACAGATTGGACAGTGGAGAAGAAAGAATTCCAGAGCTAACGGATAAAACTTTAGAGCTAAGCCAGGCAGTCAAAGAGGCAGAAAAGAAGAGAGAAGAAGTAGACATTAGCTCAAAGAATTATGGGAATTCACAAAGTATACAAATATATTAATTACAGGGATCCCTGAAACGGAAGAAGAACGTACCTAAGGAATGAATGCCCTGCTAGAGGATATCATAAATGAAAATTTCCAAAACATCACCAAAGATTTCAAAATACTCATTCAAAGGGATATCAAACCCCAACCATCTCAACACAGAGAATCTCCAAGACACTTTGTAATAAACCTATCCAAAGTCAAGACAAAAAAAAAAAAAATTCTGCAAGCAGCAAGCAATGGAACTATTGAGGCAGACCCATCAGTCTGACAGTAGAATATTTAGCTGAAACTTTCCAAGCCAGAAGAGAATGGTTATTTCATTTAATCTACTTAAACAAAATCATTTCAGTCCAGAATCCTGTACAATACTAAATTAAGCTTCTAAATTGATGGCAAAATCAAATTTCTTATTGAAATGCAAACATTGAGAAAAATGTGCCACAAGACAACCAGCTCTACAGGAATACTGCAAACTATTCTACACATTGAACATCACAATGGACCACCAGAAAAATAAACACCCACAAAGTAAAGGATAAAACATAGCTTCCATAATAATAGCTTGGACTTAAACACCCCTCTGACAGAACTGCACAGATCCTCTAAACAGAATCTAAACAAAGAAAGAAGGGACTTAAATGCAACCCTAGAAGAAATGGTCTTAACAGACATACACCAAACACACCATCCCAAACCTAAGGAATATACATTCTTCTCATCAGCCCATGGAACATACTCCAAACTACATCATATCCTATGACACAAATCAAACCTCCACCAAATTAAAATAGTTAAAATTATACCTTGTATCTTTTCAGACCACAAGGCAATAACAGTGGAACTCAACTGCAATAGAAATTTTCATCCCCATACAATAACATGAAAACTAAACAACCTTATGCTGAATGACAGTTGAGTCAAGGAGGAAATTATTAAATTCCTTGAACATAACAACAATGAACCTACAAGCTACCAAAACCTGTGCGATACTGCAAAAGCAGTCCTAGGAGGGAAGTTCATCTCCTTAGATGCCTACATCCACAAAACAGAAAGAGAGCACATCAACAACCTAATGAAGCATCCATCTCAAGGAAATGGGAAAAAAAAGAAAAGAAAAAGCAATCCAATAGCAAACCTAGCAGAAGAAAATAAATAGCCCAAAGTAAATCAGAAATAAATAAAATTCAAAACAAAAGAATCACTAAGAAAATGAAAAGATAAACAAAATCGATAAACCTTTAACCAGATTAATGAAAAACAGAAGAGTAAAACCTCTAATAACCTCAGTCAGAAACAAAATAGTGGAAATAACAACAGATACCACAGAGATACGAGAAATTATTTCTAATTACTACAAGAAACTCTATGCCCAGAAACTTGACCATATGGAGGAAATGGACCAATACCTGGAATCACACTGTCTTTCTAGACTTAACCAGGAAGAAACAGATCTCTTGAATAGACCGATATCCAGCACCAAAATTGAAGAAACAATAAAAACAACAAAAAACAAACAAACAACAACAAAAAACTCTAGACCAGATGAGTTCACACCAGAATTCTATCAAATGTTCAAAGAAGAGCCTGCACATAGGTCTTCTATGTACCTATTCCA
Organism: Perodicticus potto; assembly: GCA_963574655.1. Classification (NCBI taxonomy): domain Eukaryota; kingdom Metazoa; phylum Chordata; class Mammalia; order Primates; family Lorisidae; genus Perodicticus; species Perodicticus potto. Next base: position 4,972 of record CAUYRH010182223.1, on the reverse strand, counting down.
AAACATTGAGAAGGAAGGATCTTTCCCAACACAGTCTATGAAGTAAACATCACCCTGATACAAAAACCAGGAAAGAACTCAACTAAAAAGGAAAACTACGGACCTTGAATGAATATCGAAGCAAAAATACTCAATAAAATCTTTACTAATAGATTCCAGCTACACATTAAAAAAAATTATACAGCACAATCAATTAGGATTCATCCCAGGAATGAAAGATTGATTTAACATATGGAAATCTATAAATGTAATTACTATATCAACAGAAGCAAAAACAATCCATATGATCCTCTCAAGAGATGCAGAAAAGCATTTGATAAAATTCAGCATCCTTTTCTAACAAGACCACTTAAGAAAATAGGCATAGGTGGCACACTTCTTAAATTGACTCAAGTCTTCTATGACAAACCCACAGCCAATATCATACGGAATGAAGTAAAACTGAAAGCTTTTTCACTTAGAACTGGAACCAGACAAGGTTGCCCACTACCACCACTACTATTCAACATAGTGCTGGAAGTTCTAGCCAATGTAATCAGATATGAGAAGAATATAAAGGACATCCAAATGAGAGCAGAGGAGGTCAAACTCTCACTCTTTGCTGTGATATGATATTATACTTAGAGAACCCCAGAGACTCAACCACAAGACTCCTAGAAGTGATCAAGAAATACAGTGATGTCTCAGGTTATAAAATCAACATCCATCACCAGCATTTGTATACAACAATAACAGCCAAGTTGAAAAGCAAATCAAAGACACAGTTCCCTTCACAGTAGCTTCAAAGAAAATGAAATACCAAGGAATATACCTAACAAAAGAGGTGAAGGATCTGAACAAAGAGATTTGAAAAAACCCTATGAAAAGAAATAGCAGAAGACACAAACAAATGAAAGAACATATCATGCTCTTAACTGGGAAGAATCAACATTGTTGAAATGTCTATATTACCCAAAGCAATCTACAGATTCAATGCAATCCCCATAAAAATACCAATATCATACATTGAAGAACTGGAAAAAATAGTTCTTCATTTTGTATGGAACCAGGGGAAAAAAACCCATATAGCCAAGGCAATTCTTAGTAATAAAATAAAGCCAGAGGCATCACTCTACTAAACTTTAGGTTATTATTACAAGTCCACAGTGATTACATGGTATTGGCACAAAAATAGAGACACAGATATATGGAACAGAATATAGATGAAACCAGGCTCTGCTTGCCATCTGATGTTTGATTAACCAAACAAAAGGATACACAGGGGAAAAGAATCCCTATTAAAGAAATGATGCTGGGAGAACTGGATAAGATAACCACATGTAAAAGATTAAAACTGGAGCCATACCTTTCATCACTTAGAAAAATCAATTCAAGATGGATAAAATATTTAAATTTAAGGCATGAAACGATAAAAATCCTAGAAGAAAGTGTGGGGGAAACCCTTGATGTCAGCCTGGGGAAAGGTTTTATGAAGAAGACTTCCGTGGCAAGTGCAACAACAAAAAAAATAAGCAAATGGAACTTAATTAAACTGAAAACCTTCTGCACAGCTAATGACACAGCAATCAAAGCAAATAGACAAACTTCAGAATGGGAAAAGATATTCACATATTATGAATCTAGGGTCTACAGAGAACTCAAATTGATCAACAAAAAAGAGCTAAAAATCCTATCTATCACTTGGCAAGAGATATGTGCAGATAAACTATCATTCCTGTCCAAGGAAGACAGACGAATGGCTAACAAACCTGAAAAAATGCTCATCATCCCTAATCATCACAGAAAAAGGCAAATCAAAACCACCCTAAGATATCACCTAACTCCAGTAAGATTAGCCCACTCTCCAAAGTCCCAAAGCTACATTTGTTAGCATGGATTCAGAAGGGAACACTTTGCACTGTTGGTCAGACTACAAACTCATACAGCCTTTTTGGAAAGAAGTATGGAGATTTCTCAAGGAACTCAAATTACATCTCCCATTTGACCCTGCAATCCCATTACTAGGCATTTACCTAGAAGAAAAAAAAATCATTTTATCATAAGGATATTTACACCATATTATTTACCGCAGCTCAGTTTACAATTGCCAAGAAACAACCTAAATGCCCATCAACCCAGAAACGGATTAACAAACTGTGGCATATATGTACCATGGAATACTATTCATCCATTAAAAAAGATGAAGTCTTTACATCTTTTATATTAGCCTGGATGGAGCTAAAACATATTCTTAATAAACTATCACAAGAATGGAAAAGCAAGTACTTCACATAAATACTCAATACTAATATGAAGCTAGCAGATGATTTAATACCACATAAAAGAAAAACTCAATTCAAGTTGTGGGGTGGGGGAATGAGGGAGAGAGTGGGGGAGGAGGGGAGAGAAGTGGTGTGCTCCCATTTAACGGGGATGATGTAAAGATATATGGCACACTTCTTGGGTGCGAGACACAACTACAAGAGGGATTTTACCCAATAAATGCAAACATTGTAACCTAGTTATTTGTTCCCTCACATTAACATGAAAAATTTAAAAACAAACAACAACAACAAAAAAAAAAACCATAGATGGCACAGAGTGGGAACAAAAAAATTGGAAATCTTTTTTCTGTTATGAGCCAGAGAGCAACTACTCAAGTCTGCCTATACAGCACAAAATCAGTCATAAACAATATATAAATAAATTACTATGGCTGAGTTCTGATAAAACTTTACAAAAACAAATGATGGCTATAGCTGCTAATTCCTGGTTTACAAAATGTCTGTTTTATAAATTAATTTACAAAATTTCTTGACATAATTGCTATAATTAACGTTCAAATTCTGCCTTATGCTTTCGCACAGTTAAGGTATACATATAAACCAAATAAATTACAACTCTTTTATTATATAAAAGATGGAAAAGTATCCTTTATCAGAGAAAACAAACTTTTTCATGCCATTAAATTCTGAAGGAATTTTCTCACATTGGGCTTTATGTATGGAATATAGAATATAATGGGGAATATTCTAAATAAAACAAGCAAAGGAAAATTTTATAGTACATCTTTTTTAAACAAATTCTAGATAAATCCATGGGCATTTTCCCAACAGACCATGTGGACAGCAGAAGAGTCTCTATTAACAGGGTCCAAAGTACAGAGTTTTCTGATGCTCTAATCTAACTCAGTAGAAGGCAGAGTCTAGTGTACCCAGAAAAGTATCTGGTTATCCATGTATCACAGAACAGACTTAGTCAAATATCAACAGTGATAGAACTATATAGAAGAAAATTTATACTCTCTGATCCAGGCCCAGAATGCTGAAATTCCAATATGGCTTTAAGGACCAGATAAGCAGCTGCTTAAGCTAACAGCTTATTATAGCAGTGAAGAAGCTGAGCCATCTAAAAAGATAACCTTATCTCTAGGAGATAGGCCACTGCGGTAAAAGAGTTCTGGTTTTATCAAAATTACCAAAGTATAGATGACAAATACTACCAAAGATTACAAAAGATAGCCCTAATTTCAGTGACACTTTAGGGAATGAATATGTTTTTTAATCTACAGTAACTTTATCTTTCCTAACAAATGGCCATTAAGCATTCTCAAAATCACGACCCAAGCTGCAGTATGATTTGATATCGTCCTTGATTTGCTATCCTTAGGCTACAAATTCCAAGTGTCTTTCATTTTCTGGAAACTTATATTTCAAGGTTAGTCACAACCATTTGCCCTTTCCAGGTATAAAAACATCCTGTTTTCTGAGGGAATTTCAAAAAACAGTACACATGTTTGCTTTAGCATTGGCAGTGTAGCATGTGCCCTACTTTATATTTAATCTCAACTTCCTTTGGCTATTTTATACGTTAAAGAAAGAAATTTTTAAAGTACTTCTTATCATGGTATTCTTACTAAAGGGAAATCAGTCACAGTATGATTCATAAACGACTTGCTGCAAAAATGAGTGTTTGATTTTAAAAGTTTCAACTCCCACCTGTCAGTATGCCCTTTTTGTCTGTCTAGATCAGAAAGAGAACCTTTAATAAGGTCTTCAAGTTCCCAGTAAATCAAAGCCCTTGTTTAATGTAAGCAATTATCATATCATCTGCCAAGGTGTTTTGGCCCCATAAGAATACTTTCAAGAAAATAAATCTATGAATTGCACTTTAAAATTAATAAAAGAGCAGCAGACAGATAAAGCATTACATAGGTTATCAACCTTCTTTCTCAATAGTTTCTCTAGGATACTAGACAACCAGATATCACATAAAAGTACTTAATGTCATACCTAAAATGAAGGGCACAATCTAAAAAACAAGATCAACTCTGTCTAACTCTATGAAACCCAACAGAAGGAGTAACTCATTATACAGTTACTATGATTAACTGTGAGGGGGGATCCAATGGTCACAGAGAGGCACTTGACTTTAAGCGCTCTTGATACCACATTGCTATATAAGAAAGGCTCAAGGGCAGCCACATAGGTGGAAGTCGGGTCTACAGAGTACATTCTGAAAGCTAGTTCACATGAACAATCAGCAGCACACTTCATTCAAATTAATGGTACCCTATGTTTCAGAGACACAAAATCTAGAATTGTATCCTAACATTTTATTAAATATTATAATTATCAGTTATAGCATTCATTTAGTTTCTTCCTTTCACAAATTAAGCTATGGAACTGTCAGCCTAAGGCCTTTATTTTTTTTTTTTTTGTAGTTGAGATTTTATTGGTTGTGTTGAGCATCAGTACAGACATTTCAATTTGTACACAATTCTTAACATACGTACCCCAAATCTAAAAAGTCATTTATTGTAATTCTTTTTTAAACAGTTATTCCAGTGACTTTCCAGATTAAAATTTAGAGGCAAATTTTCCCTTAAGAGGATACCAAGTATCAGTATCTTGAAATGTTGATAAGCTGTTATGTAAACCCCACCATACACACTTTATTACCATATATGCTACATGCTCAGATTTTCAGTCCT
>CAUYRH010182220.1:0-18256 GCA_963574655.1 Perodicticus potto | reverse complement strand
TAGAGTGCCGTGGCATCACAGCTCACAGCAATCTCCAATTCCTGGGCTCAAGTGAGTCTCCTGCCTCCACCTCCCAAGTAGCTGGGACTACAGGCGCCCACCACAACGCCCGGCCATTTTTTGGTTGCAGCCATCATTGTTTGGCGGGCCCAGGCTGGATTCGAACCCGCCAGCTCAGGTGTACGTGCCTGGCGCCTTAGCCCGTTGAGCCTGAGCAAGTTTGATAGTCTTGATTGACTATTTTTATCTGTGTAGGTACTGGAGGGGCATTGAAAACAAAGGACAAAATCTGAAATCAAATATTAAAAGCCTTTATGGAAGGGATGTGAAGGACAGATAGTATCATTATGTAATGACAACTAGTATGAAAACATTAAGACAGTTGGAAGAAGATGGCAAAGATGTACAAAGTAAGGTAATTAAGATTTTATAAACTTGTAGATCACTGATGAAGTTGGACTCAGTTTAGAAATTAATTAGAGCATACTCAGTGGTCTGAAAAAATTCCTTTTGGCATGGGTCTAAATCTGAACAGTTTGAATTTCTCAAAAACAACAGTTGTGGTAGAACAGCTGTTATTTTATATCTGAGAATCTCTACAGAACAAACCCTGTGCCCTGGTTTGGCTATATTCCATTACTAAGGATGAAGCTCCTGGAAGAAAAAGCAATCTTGAGTCTTGGGATGGGCAAGAATATTGCGCCTTGACACTCTGGTGCTTTCACAGCAGCTTGCAAAAGGGCATTTTGCAGGGAGGGGATGTTTGGAGAGTCTATAGGAAGAGTCAAAGAAGACGGAAAGAGGGGAGGGAATCAGCAGTGGAACTGTGTGTGACAAAAGGACAAGCAATTGGATCAGTGCAGAGAAGCATGAAAAGAAGAAGCAACTGCGGGGATCTGGAAGAGAAAGCTGAGTTTATTAACATACAATAACTTCTAGCAGTGTATCAACTACATCGCCCTTACTAGCCCATTTACCTTTCACAGCCCCTCTATGAGATAGTTACTTTTTTAAAATTTATTTATTTATTTATTTTTTTGAGACAGAGTCTCACTTTGTGACCCTCGATAGAGTGCAGTGGCATCATACCTCATAGCAACCTCCAACTCTTGGGCTGGAGCGAGTCTCTTGCCTCAACCCCCCAAGTAGGAGATAGTTACTTTTATTACTCCATTTTTACAAATAAGAAAACTAGGGTACAGAGAACTGAAGCAATGTACCTGAACTCAGTAAGTGATGGAGCTTACTTATTTACTTAACTCAGTTCTTGATGGTCCGTTGTTGAGTTCATGCTCTTAACCATTACACTGCATGAGCTTTATCAAGCCTTGTGCAAAGAGCTAGAGCAGCATTTTGATATCATTCCAAGGCCAAAATTTTTCTTTTGTTGTAGTTATCATTGTTCTGTGTTTAGCATACAGAGATTTCTCTTGTGAAATGAGGTGCTTTGACCCCCTTGGGGTTCCTCCTTGGACAAAGGCTGATTTTGCTGTTTTTTTTTTTTCTTTTTTTCAGGCTGAACAGTGAAGAAAGGTTGTATCTTTATATTTCTGAGCCAATTCCAATATTAAATCCATAATCTCTAGGTTAGCACACGCTTTCAATTCTTTATGTATTTTATGTGAGAATCACCGCTGATCTTAGAAGCACATTGTGTGCGGGGAGAATGACTGTCCTAGGGTGATTTAACCAAGCTTCTATGGCATCCATCAGTATAAAATTAGGCTTGTAAAGCAAATTAAAAGGGTGGGAACGTTAGAGTGATGAGAAAGAAAGAGAAATAGGTCTTAAGAAGAGAAAGGCTTGAGAAAAGATGGAGAAAGCAGAATCAAAACACACAAAGGGGGCGGTGCCTGTGGCTCAAAGGAGTAGGGCTCCGGCCCCATATGCCGGAGGTCATGGGTTCAAACCCAGCCCTGGCCAAAAACTGCAAAAAAAAAAAAAAATGCACAAGGTCCTTTGGATTACATGCCCTTTTTTTTTTTTTTTTTTTGAGACAGAGCCTCAAGCTGTCACCCTGGATAGAGTGCTGTGGCATCACAGCTCACAGCAACCTCCAACTCCTGGGCTCAAGCGAGTCTCTTGCCTCTGCCTCCCAAGTACCTGGGCCTGCAGGCGCCGGCCACAATGCCTGGCCATTTTTTTTGGTTGTAGCCGTCATTGTTGTTTGGTGGGCCTGGGCTGGATTCGAACCCGCCAGCTCAGGTGCACATGGCTGGTGCCTTAGCCCGCTGAGCCACAGGCGCCGAGCCTACGTTCTCTTCTTTTAGAGAGAATAGAGCTGAGATGTGCAGGAGAGGTCTAACGAGCCAAATACAAGTGTCTTATTATATTCTGGTGAGCTCTGGCCTGAAGTTATCAGGTGAGAAAATAAAACTGTATAACTTTCTATACCTGGGACAGAGTTTGGAGAAGATATCCCTGCTATACTTTGAGGTTTCCTTTTAAGGTTATCATATAAAATATATAATATTAATAAAAATCTCCCAAAGATTTTTTTCATAAGCAACTTAGATTCTCTGCATCTTTGAAGTTATTCTCCCCCCCTCCAAAGATGTGGTGCAAAAAAAAAATCAATAAAATGACCCATGATAGTTGATATCTTTTTTTTTTCTTTTTTTTTTTGAGACGGAGCCTCAAACTGTCACCCCCTGGGTAGAGTGCCCTAGCATCACAGCTCACAGCAACCTCCAACTCCTGGGCTTAAGTGATTTTCTTGCCTCAGCCTCTCAAGTAACTGGGACTGCAGGTGCCTGCCACAACACCTGGCTATTTTTTTTTTTTTACAGATGGGGGTCTCACTCTTGTTCAGGCTGGTCTCAAACTCATGAGCACAGGCAATCCACCTGCCTCAGCCTCCCAAGCGCTGGCATTACAGGCGTGAGCCACCATGCCCAGCCCCGATGGTTGATATCTTTAGTATTTACTGTTCCATCTATGAACATAGCGTGTTCATTTATTAAATTCATCTTTTATATCTACTGAAAGGAAAATTTCTAAGTTTGCTACTTAAATTAAACCTAGAACCTTAACTCTTGTCCCCTACAATTGTCTGCTGCTAGGGGTCTGTTGGAGTAGCTAGTAGTTGAGGGCATGGAGTTTGGAGTTAGAACTGCAATTCTATACTACTGCCATTTTCCTTGCTGTGTGGTTTTGGATAAATCACTACACCTCTCTTAGGTTCATTTTTCAAATCCGTAAGTTGAGGTTAATAAAAGTGCCTACCTCACCAGGTTGACCGAGACAATGTATATAAAGCAGTGCGGTTCCTGGCTCAAGCACTCAATTATTAATAATTACTGACAGACCGGGCGTGGTGGCTCACGCCTGTAATGCCAGCACTTGGGAGGCCGAGACGGGAGGATTGCCTGAGCTCACAGGTTCTAGACCAGTATGAGCAAGAGTGAGCCCCCGTCTGAAAAAAATATCCTGGCACTGCGGCAGGCACCTGTAGTCCCAGCTACTTGGGAGGCTGAGGCAGGAGAAATGCTTGAGCCCAAGAATTTGAGGTTGCTGTGAGCTATGATGCCGTGGCACTCTACCAAGGGTGACAAAGTGAGACTCTTGTCTCAAAAAAAAAAATTACAGCCTCATTTATGCTTGCCAATTGAAAAAAGAGTAGGGTCCTACTCTCCTTTCAGCACTTTGGTCTAAATGTACCTTCTAGCACAGTTGAGGTAAAGCTAGCACATTGAACAAGATTGTTCTAGAGTCTAGGGAATAACAGCAGATAAATAGAGAATGACATGAAACCAGGTATTATGCTTTATAAGATGAGCCTTACGGCTCGGCACCTGTAGCTCAGTGGCTAGAGCGCCAGCCCTACACTGGGGCTGGGAGGTTCAAACCCAGCCCAGGCCTGCCAAACAACAATAACAACTACAAAAAAAAGTAGTCAGGCATTGTGGCAGACACCTGTAGTCCCAGCTACTTGGGAGGCTGAGGCAAGAGAATCGTTTAAGCCCAAGAGTTGAAGGTTGCCGTGAGCTGTGATGCCATGGCACCCTACTGAGGGTGAAACTCTGTCTCAAAAAAAAAAAAAAGATAAGCCTTACTTTTCAAAGCCCCATCTATTTGCAGAGGTGGATATCATCTTAGCAACGCGCCTCCACCAAGGTGAGTACTTCTGAATCCTCTGATGTCTGAATCCAAGAGAGCTAGACTTAGAAAGACAAACTCTTCATTTTCTTACATACCTAGGACCTACCTTCTTAGTTTCTCATGTCTCTGTTTTGGCCCATATGATTCATAATCTGGAATAACCACTGCTATCTAGGGAGATCCTATCCATGCTTCACCCCATGAGTGTGGATTTTCCCTACAGTCACAACTTTAAACGAATAGTGGAAAATAACACAATAGCATCAGCAGTCATACAAAATGCACATGTATAAGTGGAAGTGGTACATGCATGTAATCCTAGCACTCTGGGAGGCTGAGGCAGGTGGATTGCTTGAGCTCAGGAGTTCAAGACCAGCCTGAGCAAGCGTGAGACACAGTCTCTAAAAAGCTGGGCATTGTGGTGGACGCTTGTAGTCCCAGGTACTTGAGAGGTTGAGGCCAGAGAATTGCTTGAGCTCAAGAGTTTGAGGTTGTTGTGAGCTGTGATGTCACAGCATTCTACCGAAGGTGACAAAGTGCCACTGTCTCCAAAGAGGAAGAAAGAAAGAAAGAAAAAAGGTAGCTTTTGCTACATCTAATAGTTTTGTAGTTTTTAAATATGGATATGGAGAGGTTAATATACTTCTTCTATCATGTTTATTCTTAATTTTTTTTATATTTTGCATTTTATGGTAATTTGTCTAAAATTTATACCTTATTTCTTTGTCTTATCTTATTCAATTGACCAGAAATTCTAAAATAATATTAAAAGTGATAGAGGATATCTTTGTTTTGCTTGTCTTTTCTTTATTTTATTTTATTTATTTATTTATTTTTTATTTATTTATTTATTTTTTGCAGTTTTTGGCCAGGGCTGGGTTTGAACTCGCCACCTCCGACATATGGGGCCGGCGCCCCACTCCTTTGAGCCACAGGCGCCATCCTGCTTGTCTTTTTTTTTTTTTGGTAGAGACAGAGTCTCACATTATCGCCCTCGGTAGAGTGCTGTGGTGTCACAGCTCACAGCAACCTCAAACTCTTGGGCTTAAGTGAGTCTCTTGCCTCAGCCTCCCACACAGCTGGGACTGCAGCCACCTGCCACAATGCCCAGTTATTTTTTGGTTGTTTGGCAGGCCGGGGCTGGATTCAAACCGCTAGTGTATGTGGCTGGCACCCTAGCCGCTTGAGCCACAGGCATTGAGCCTGCTTGTCTTTTCAATAAAGAAATACTTTCAATATTTCTTCAATTACATATGATTTTGCCTGGTATTTAAAAGCAGTGTTATTCTTATCCTTTTCATGTCTATTATTATTATGTTTGTCCTTCCATTCCTAATTTTACAGAATGTGTATTAAATGTTATGATTTGCTTTTTTGAATATCCCTGGGAAATGATTATTCATCCATCTGGCAAACATTTAGTAAGCTTTTACTATGAGTCACCTACTGTGTGAGGATGCTGGAGAGACAGAGATGAATAGTGTCACAGGCTAGTAGTCAGAAGGACAAAATGCCAACTATTACAATAGCACATGATAAATTCTAAAATAGAGTGCAGTTTAACCCAGAGCTTCCCAAATGATGCTCCTGATACATTGGGTCTGGGCTGCAGGCAGAGCTGCAACCCAGTTTTCAGCTGGTACACATAAGAAGAGCTAGACCATTGAAAATGTTGAAATACTTCCATAGTAAATCACTATTACCCTATACTCAGTGACCCTTCACTGACCTAGCTAGTCTCCCCTAGGTTTCCCCCAAATATACCAATTAAAAGGGTAACGTCTGGCACAGCAAGGGACCACCAGGACCCTGATGTAATGCTACTGCCCATCATCTATTGTTCATTCTGATTGGTCAATTTCTGTGCCTTACCACTTGGAAAATATTGTGAATAGCATGACTGGTTATAGATGTGCCAATACATTCATCCACTCAGCTCTCAGAGTGGCCAGTGTGCTTGGGACATCCAGAAAGCCCTTTTCCCCACCTGCAGCTAGGAGCAGCCTCATTTGCACACTTCAGTGGCCCATACAAATATTTTCATTTTCTACGTATGCCATAAAAAAGTTGAGAACACTTATTTAATCTATAGTTGTATTATATTAATAGACTGCCCTAGCCTGAACCATTGTTGCTTTCCTAGGATAAATTCTTCATGATTGGGATGTTTTACACCTTTCAAGGTTTTTCTAAACTATATTCATTAGTGTTTGAGCTAAGGTTTTTGTTTGTTTGTTTGTTTCTCTTGAGACACAGTGTCACTATGTCACCCTCGGTAGAGTGCTGTGGCGTCATAGCTCACAGCAACCCCAAACTCTTGGGCTAAAGTGATTCTCTTGCTTCAGCCTCCCAAGAACCTGGGACTACAGGCACCCCCCACACCACCAGCTAGTTTTTGTTGCAGTTGTCATTGTTGATCAGCAGGCTTGGGCCGAACCCGCAAGCCCCGGTGCTCGTGGCTGGCGCCATAACCACTGTGCTACAGGCACCGAGCCAAGTTTTTTGACAATAAACTGTAATATAGTTTACATAAGTCTCTGTTTTTTTTGTTTTATTTTATCTTTATTAGGTTTTGAGATCAGGACCATATTTGTTGCATGGAATGAATTAGAGATGCCTAACTTCTTCTATTTTTTCTTTGAAGGTTTGAAGCTTCTTATCATTATGTTTTGAGACCTCGTGTGTCAGTTTCTCAATTCATTCTTCAGTCATTAATTTACTCAGATTTTCTACTTGTAGTATGAATTTTATTATTTTGTATTTTTGCAAAGAAAAGCAACCACTGTACCATCTTTTAAAACTGCATAAGCAGGGCAGTGCCTGTGGCTCAATGAGTAGGGCACTGGCCCCTTATTCCGAGGGTGGTGGGTTCAAATCCGGCCCTGGCCAAACTGCAACAAAAAAATAGCTGGGCGTTGTGACGGGTGCCTATAGTCCCAGCTACTTAGGAGGCTGAGGCAAGAGAATCATCTAGGCTCAAGAGCTGGAGGTTGCTGTGCACTGTGATGCTACAGCACTCTACCAAGGGTGACAAAGTGAGACTCTGTCTCTTTAAAAAAAAAAAAAACTGCATAAGCATTTAAAATACAATTGCACATACCATTTCTTTGCAATTAAAAAATATTGTTTATACTAGTTGTTATATCCCCTTACTCATTTCTAATTTTATATGTGTGTTTTTCTTACATAGGTTTGCCAGAGTTTTATCAACTTTATTGGCCTTTTCAAGCAACTGGCTCTAGAATTTATTTATTAATTCCACTGTTTTTACAACCTTTAATTTATTTATTTTTGCTTTTATCTTTATTATTTCCTTCCTCCTATTTTCCTGCACAATGTTTTTGCTCTTTCTGCAAATGTTAAGTTCAAAGTTTGGTTTGTTTTATTGGCCTTAAAGTTTAATAAGGAGCGGTAAAGATGATACCATGATATGTGGGTCAAAAGCCACCTTCTCTGAGCTAGATAGATGCTGGCAGCAATGGAAAATGGGAATTACCAGGAGTCCAAGTCCAGAAAAAGGAGTATGGCAGTGAAGGCTCCTCCACAGTAAACCTCACTTCAGCATTTTCCCAAAGCGTTTCTCCACAGTGGGGCAGTAGGGAGTAAGAAGTGTCGGAACTGGCTTTCCGGAGAGGCAAAGGTACTCTGCTGTGCTTCGAAACCTGTGTGTAATTTACGCTGCAACTCCGCCACCCAGCCTGTTTGCTGCTGGTGGAGATGCGCGCTTGTAATTCTTATCCCCAGGTGTTGACTTTTTCCGAGTCTTGCTGTCCTTCCTACTTGCTGCAGTAGTTAAGAAGTTCAACTTTCCAGACTGTTGTTTTAGCTAAGTTAAATTGCCTGACTCCCTCCAGGGGCCAGGCCAAAGAAGCCTTTGAAATTTTTGAGCTAAAGCTAGGAGATGCCTGCTGCCACTACTACCTAGGCTCCCTCCTCTTGCTCAAAGGTTTGGCATTCAGGGCTTAAGGCATAGATAGGCTATCTCATGGTCCCAGGAGGACCTGATGGGACATGGCTTGTGTGCTCAAATTGATTTATAGGTGTATGTGGAGGAAGAGGAGGAGGAGACACGAAGAATAAAAAATGGGAGTAGGTTATAAAGGAACGGATTCCCAGAACGAGGGGAAGCAGGTGCAGGAAAATCCCGTGCTTTTCTTCCCAAAGTTCAGGCATCCTGCTTCTGAATATCCCCCCTTCAAAAACTTATTTGTCCTACGCTAGCTCTTGTTATGCATCGGTAGGGGGCAGCAGTCCCAGTTTTAAACGTAAGTATAATAGGAGGTGCCCATGCCCTGTAAGGCCGGGTAAGATCTGATACCTTTCATCCTCCCCTTTGCTTCCTGGATTCCACCCACATTAGTCTTCTTTCTTAAGCCAGCCAAACCCTTTTGCACGTTTGCACTTTCTAGTCCATTTGGTTTTTTTCATGGTCAACTCTTTTTCATCATTTAGTTTTTCCCCATCATCTTTCTCATCATTCAGATCAAATGAATCATTTAAGTAAAGTGTTACATACTTGAAAAAGCCTTTCCTGACCCCATTAGACTAACAAAGCACTGCTTTCCAACCCCAAGCTACTGTTAATCCCATTTTCTTGCTTCATTTTCCTTATAGAAAATCTCATTTGTGGCCGGGCATGGTGGCTCACACCTGTAATCCCAGCGCTGTGGGAGGCCGAGGGGGGTGGATTTCCAGTGCTCACAGAGTTTGAGACCAGCATAAGCCTGAGTGAGCCAGAGTAAAAGACCCCGTCTCTACCACCAGGAAAGAAGACCGCAGGGCGTTGTGGCGGGCGCCTGTAATCCCAGCTACTTGGGAGGCAACTGGCATGAGAATCGCTACAAGGAAGGACAATGAAAAAAAAACAAAGAAAATCTCTTTCGTTTCCATGTCTGCCTCCTTTGCCTGTATGTTACCTTCACTAGGCCAAGGATCTTACTGCCTTGTTCACTGCTGAATGCTTAGGTGCCTGTAACTATTCAGCACATACTAGCTAGTCAATAAATCTGTCTTAAAGAAATGAATGAATCTATGTGCCAAGCATTATGCTAGGAGCTGGTAGTACAAACCCAGAGGGAGATCATAGAACAGTGGAAGGGAAAGATATATAAGTGGATAATTGTTAAATAATGGGATACATATATACTATACCATTACAGGCTTTGCCTCTGTATTCAGAAGGAATTGGTTTTAAATCCTGGCTCTACCATTTACTAGTCTCATGACTTTAGATGATTGCTCACTTTTCTCTGTGGCTCACTTTCCTCATTTATACAAACAGAATAATAATAATAATACTTCTCTCATAGAACTATTATGAACATGACATGAGATCCATATAAAGGGTCAACACAGTGTTTGATAAATGGGAGTTAGTATCACTTAATCCCTAAAGTGTTATACGTAGAGTATGCTGTGATTTTAAATCCTTTTTTGTTGTTGTGGTCGCTTTTGCCCATCTTTGGCTGTGGCTGCTCTAGTGGAGAGCAGTCCAGACCTGGAAGGAGCTGCAGTGATGTTCATTAACAGTAAGCTCACTCAGAACAGCTCAGGCCTGGCTGATGGAGCTGGAAAGTGCTTTTCTGAGAGGGAATGGTGCCTCCTACTTTCCATTCCTTCTTAAAAAGCCAGACCAGTATAGGAAAATTAATTCAGGCCTTTAAAAGCCGATAAATGCAAAGGCACTTACTGCTAATATTTCAATCAAGTGTCAAGATAGAACTGATTAAAAGAGCATTCAGAAGCTTCCAGTGGATGCTTAACAGTAGTAATGTAAGACATCATTTTAATTTTTTTGTTTATTTGACCCCACCTAGTGCCACCCTACAAATACTTTAAGAAAAAAAAAGTACTATTTTGTACAGTGCCACTTGGTGTTAATTTAAGAGAAATGTATTTAAATGCATTTGGCATTCTTTCAGCCTTCCTTCATAATTGTGGGAATAATTAAACATATACTTGCAAGCAATCAGTGTCAGAGCTAAAAGGGATTGTAGGGATTACTCAGGTGAATCTCTCATTTTGTAGAGAAGAAACAGGCCCAGCATCTTGCTTGAGATATATGGCGTGAAGAAAGCAGTGTTATAGAAAGTTTAGTCTGTAGCACAGCAGCAAATCTCCACTGGCCTGCTACCAATTGAGCTTCCACTTTTTTTGTTCTGGCCCTGTCCCTCATGCTCCCATTTCATTAATTAAACTAAGTAACTGAGCGCCTACTGTGTGCCTTATCTGCTGCTAGGTGCTAGACATGGGTGTATACACACATGGCCCAGTTTTTGTTCATCTGGCGGTGTAGAAGACAACCCGATAAACAAACAAGCAATGGCTGCCAGGTGCAGCGGCTCATGCCTGTAATCCTAGCACTCTGAGAGGCGGAGGCAGGTGGATTGCTTGAGCTCATAAGTTCAAGACCAGAGTGAGCAAAAAGCGAGACCCCCCTCCCCCATCTCTACTAAAAATAGAAAAACTTAGGCAAGAGGATGCTTGAGCCCAAGAGTTGGAGGTTGCTGTGAACTATGACGTCATGAAACTCTACCCAGGGTGATGTCTTGAGACTCTGTCTCAAAAAAAAAAAAATAATAATAATGGCTCAGTGCCTGTGGCTCAAGCAGCTAAGGCGCCAGCCACATACACCTAAGCTGCCGGTTCGAGTCCAGCCTGGGCCCACCAAACAACAATGACGGCTGCAACCAAAAAATAGCCGGGCATTGTGGCGGGCGTCTCTAGTCCCAGCTACTTGGGAGGCGGAGGCAGGAGAATCACTTGAGCCCAGGAGCTGGAGGTTGCTGTGAGCTCTGATGCCACAGCACTCTGCCCAGGGCAACATCTTGAGGCTCTGTCTCACAAAAATAAATAAATAAATAAAAATAAAACAAAAATTAAAAAAAAACAAGCAATGGGAAAAGTATAGGATATTGGAGGAGCACCTAGGAAGCTTACTTAACCCAGATGGAGTGGGGTAAGGAGTGGAAGAGGGCAATCATCAAAGGCTTTCAAGAGGAAATCTTGTTATTACATCTAAACTACAGAGCTGAAGTTTGAGTGGGAGTTAGTCTCGTAAATGGGAGGCAGAGAAAGGGAATGGGGGGATACCCTGTGCGAAGGTCAGGCAATGAAAGAAAACATGGTGTGGCACAAAAAGGAATGAAGCACTGATCCATGCTGCGAAATGAAGGAACCTTGAAAACATTATGCTAAGGGAAAGAAAAGCCACTTATTTTCTGATTTCATTTATATGAAAAGTCCAGAGCGGAGCGTGGGGCTCATCGAGTAGGGCGCCGGCCCCATATACCGAAGGTGGCGGGTTCAAACTCGGCCTCAGTTGAACTGCAAAACAGAACACTAGCCGGGCATTGTAGCCGGCGCCTGCAGTCCCAGCTACTCAGGAGGCTGAGGCAAGAGAATCTCCTAAGCCCAGGAGTTGGAGGTTGCTGTGAGCTGTGTGACGCCACGGCACTCTACCAAGGGCGATAAAGTGAGACTCTGTCTCTACAAAAAAAAAAAAGAAAGAAAGAAAGAAAAGAAAAGAAAAAAATAGAAAAGTCCAGAATAGGTAAATCCACGGAGGCAGAAAGTAGATTAGTGGTTGCCTCAGGCTAAGGGGTGTGAAGCTTCTTTGGGGATAATGAAAATGTGCTAAAATTAATTCTGGGGGTGAATAATTCTATGAATCTACTAAAAGGCATTGAATTGTACAGTTTAAAAAAGAGCATATAGGCTTGGTGCCCGTAGCTCAGTGGGTAGGGTGCCGGCCACATACACCAGGGCTGGCGGGTTCGAACCCGGCCTGGGCCTGCTAAACAACAATGACAGCTACAACAAAAAAATAGCCGGGCATTGTAGTCCCAGCTACTTGGGAGGCTCAGGCAAGAGAATCGCTTAAACCCAAGAGTTGGAGGTTGGGAGCATTGGGTTTTCTGTGTCTCCTTCAGAAACTAGTATTTGACAGGAAATTTAAAGTAATGGTAATATTCAGAAGAAGGCAATGATAGTTTGTTTTATTAGCATTTCTTTCAATTCATGTCCTATTTGCTTTCGCCTGACTTTTGCCTTGAACTGTCCTAAATAATAAGAGATTAGAAGACAGTAAAGGACAAATTGACAATTTAGGGAAGCATGAAGAAAAGTGCTCTCTGAACTTACATAAATACGATTTGTGAGCTGAGACGCCACGACACTCTACCGAGGGCGACATAGTGAGACTCTGTCTCAAAAAAAATAAAAATAAAAAAAAATAAAATAAAAAAAGAGAATATGATGTGCTGTAAAAATGAAAAGATATGTGATGTGACCAGAGGATGGAAAAAAGAGGAGCGAGCCGGGCGCGGTGGCACACCCTGAGCACACTGGGAGGCTGAGGCGGGTGGATTGCCTGAGCTCACAGGTTCTAGACCAGCCTGAGCAAGAGCGAGACCTCTCCTCTAAAAGTAGCCGAGTGTTGGGCGGTGCCTGTGGCTCAGTGAGTACATAGCCAGCCCCATATGCCGGAGGTGGCAGGTTCAAGCCTGGCCCCGGCCAAAAACTGCCAAAAAAAAAAAAAAAGTAGCCGAGTGTTATGACAGGTGCCTGTACTCACAGGGACTCTGGAGGCTGAGGCAAGAGAATTGCTTGAGCCCAAGAGTTTGAGGTTGCTGTGAGCTATGACACCACAGCACTCTACGAAGGGTGACAAAGTGAGACTCATTATCAAAAAAAAAAAAAAAAAAAAGGAGGCGAGAGAGAGCCAAGAGATAAGGTTGAAGAGAGAATAGTACTACTAAAAGCTAACATTTGTACAGCACTGTTCTGAATACTATGCATAAACTAACTTATTAAAAACTCAAAGCAACACTAGGAGGTAGGTGTTGTGATTGCCCTATTGTACAGATTAGAAAACTGAGGCACAGGGAGGTTAAATTGCTCAAAGCTACATAAGCTACTAACAATGACAAAGCTGGGATTTGAATCCAGGCAGTCTTGCTTGAGTCTAACCTTTACACTGCACTGTCTAATTAGGAAGGGCCTTGGAAACCATGCTAAAAAGTTCAGTTTTTTTCTTAAGGGCCTTTTTTTTTTTTCAGACAATCTCAAGCTGTCACCCCGGGTAGAGTGCTATGGCGTTACAGCTCACAGCAACCTCAAACTCTTGGGCTTAAGCGATTCTCTTGCCTCAGCCTCCCAAGTAGCTGAGACTACAGGCACCTGCCACAATGCCTAGCTATTTTTTTTGTTGCCGTTGTTGTTTTAGCTGGCCCAGGCCAGGTTCAAACCCGCCAGCTTCAGTGAATGTGGCCGTGGCCGGCGCCCTACCCATTGAGCTACAGACGCTGCCATCTTGAAGGCCTTTTGAAGTGTTTTCAGCTGAGGCAGTGAGATCATCTCTGCGTTGAAAAAATCAATTGGATTCCTTTGTGATCAGATCTGTGTTGAAAACAATCAATTGCATTCTTTTCTTTTCGGATGTGACCAAATGGATTAGGGAAGGGTGGAAGGGTGTCAAGGCACAGTCAGTGAGCCCAGTAAGGAGTTGGTCTGAATTTGGGCACCTGAAGTAAGAAGAGCAGTAGCAAGAAGGGTAAAAAGAGGTGATGGATTCAAAAGTATTTTGGAGAATTAATTGGCAGGACCTGAGGATTGACTAAATGTGAAGAGTGAAAAAGAAAGAATCAAAATTGACTCCCAGATGATTTTCACTTGGGCTGCTGGGTTGATGGTGGTGCTATCTTCTGAGATCAAGTTCAGCTTCAGGCATGTTGGAACCTGTGGGACATTCAAATATAAATACTGAGTTGGATGTACAGATCTAAAAGCCGAGAGAAAAGACCATGCTGTCGATACAGATTTGGACAGTTGTGGGTCTCTACATGATATTTGAAGCCACAGGAAGATGATCTGACAGGTGAGCAGAGACAAGAACCCAGGAAACAGACCCAGTGAGCACCACTATTTAAGGACTGGTAGATATGAGGGGACTGAGCTGGGGGAGCCAGACAGTTAGGACAAAAAATAGGAGGCACAGCATAGCTCACAGCACTGTACCGAGGGCAACAAAGTGAGACTCTGTCTCTAAAAAAATAAAAAATAAAAAAAACAGGAGGATATGGCCTTGCAGAAAGCAAATGAAAAGAGTGTTTCAAGAATGAGGGAGAGTTGAGTGTGTTATATACATCTGAGAGCTAAGGACTGAAAAAATGCCATTGGCTTTTGCAATGAGTCCATTGGTGAGTGCAATTTCAGCAGAGTGTGGGAAGGGAAAGTCTGATTATAGTCCTTGAGAGAGTGATTCATAAGAAGCTCACTTTTCCCCTTTTTTTCACAGCTCCCACTACCTCATTTTTCTACTTGAGTTCCTCTCTGCCTAAGCCAGTCTTTCGAGCCCTTTACCCACCCCCAATTTTGGTAGCTCCTATTGGACATTCAGGCTCCTTTTCCCTTTAAAGCTCCATTTCGTTTTAAAGGCTTTACTGGTGATGACTAAATGGACACAGGAGATAATTTTAAAAAACAAATCTGGGGAAGTAATTTAAGGCTTCTAGAAATCTGATAACTTTCTCATTGTGGCTGTTTTTTAGACCAGCGTGTTCTCAAATATTTTTTACAAGTATTATGTGGTCAAAAGGGTTCCACTATTAAACAAGCTTTGACATCCCAGAGCTTTTTTTGTTTTTTGCAGTTTTTTTTTTTTTTTTTTTTGGCCAGGTCGGGGCTTGAACCCACCACCCCTGGTATATGGGGCCGGCGCCCTACTCCTTGAGCCACAGGTGCCGCCCCTAGAGCTTCTAATATGCTAATATACACTGTGAATCTGTGAGTGTACCAAGCAGGGAATTAATCACAGTGTTTCTCAAACATACTTGACTGTGGAACCTTTTAGTTGAGAAGCATTTCCAGGATTGCCTTTCCCCAGAAAATACTGGGCATACTTATCAGTTCTAATATACTTTTTTAGAGGGCTGTAGACATTTTTAAGCTCTCTCACGATTACTCTTCCACTCCTGTGGGTGGAGCTCATGCTCCTTCTCCACCTCTTCAAAGTCTCCGTCCTCTTACTCTTACTACCACCCAGGTAAAGCATGATGTGAAGGTGCCTACAGGAATTGGGACACTAGAAAATGGAATCCCAGGCATGGCGCCCGTAGCACAGTGGTTATAGTGCCAGCCACATACACAGAGGCTGGCGGGTTCAAAACCAGCCTGGGCCAGCTAAACAACAATGACAACTGCAACAAACAATAGCCAGGCATTGTGGCATTTACCTGTAGTCCCAGCTACTTGGGAGGCTGAGGCAAGAGAATCATTTAGGCCCAAGAGTTTGAGGTTGCTGTGAGCTGTGATGCCATAGCACTCTACTGAGGGCGACATAGTGAAACTCAGTCTCAAAAAAAAGAAAAGAGAAAAGAAAAAGAAAATGGAAGCCTAGCTAGAAAGCCATTGCAGACGTCCACCAATCCATTCATTTATTCATTCATTCATTCAGAGATTTATTGAGTGCCTACTAGGTGCTAAACACTAGCTAAGTACTGGGAATGTATTAATGAATTTTACAGCAAAAAAAAACAGTATACTCAAACCCCCCCCCAAAAAATATACCCTGCTATCATGAAGCTTGCATTTATAATAGGGGCAAAAGATAGTAAACAAGTAGACAAAAATATAATGATTTTTGGACTGAAGGGATGAACGCCTAAGCCAAGTAAGATAGGGGAAATAAAAATGTAATAGCTATAGCTGGGCATTGTGGCGGGCACCTGTAGACCCAGCTACTCGGGAGGCGGAGGCAAGAGAATCGCCTAAGCCCAGGAGTTTGAAGTTGCTGTGAGCTGTGACTCAATGGCACTCTACTGAGGGCAACATAGTGATACTCTGTTTCAAAAAAAAAGAAAAAGGAAAGACCAGAAAAGAAAAAAGAAAACAAAAGAATAGAGTAGCTAAACCTCAGAAGCTGGTGTGGGGAATAGGAAAAGAGAAATTTAAGTTTTGCAAAACTGAATCAGGAACCTAGTCCAGAGCTTGACTTTCCTAACTCTTTTTTGCTTACACTTTTCTTTACTCCTCAGAGAAGATTTGGACAGCTGTTTTGCAGCCTACTTATAAGACCAATTGGATTTTTGTAAAGAAATTGTAGAATCTATTGCCTGGACAAGGATGTCAGGGAAGGCATAGACTATTCTGAAAGGCCTCAGGCAGTTTGGGACCCCTAAAATGACATAAGATGAATAATAATAAATTGTCTAGTGCTTTGTAGTTTTCAAACTACATTGTCATCCAGGGCATTATTTCCCGCTTCCATTATGTAGAAAAGGAAATTGAGGCTCAGAGGCTGAGTTGCCTTAGAATGCATAGCTGTCCAGCAGTGGAGCTGGTGTTTGAAATCAAGTCTTTAGCTGGCAGAATTTCTACACATTGGTCACATTATTGCCGGGTTTTCGATTCTCCTGCACGGGAGCAGGTCTGCATTATTCTCGTGTGTGCATGCTCATGGGGGAGGGGAGAGCACCGAGGAGGTTGGGGGTAATGATTAACTCTCCTTAGGGAAAAAATAGTCCCTGTTAATGTTTTTGGATTGAATGAAAGAGTTTTCAGGGCAAGGGCCAAGTAGCGATTAGATCTTTTTCCCTCCAAGTAATCCCCATTCAGGGCTGCAGAGCCTTTGAATTAGAGAATTTGGATGGAGTTTGTGTGAAGGTTTGGGTTTTCAGCTGAAAGGCAGATGTAGTGAAGTTAAAGAAGGCTCAAAGATGTTGATGAAAGGGTAGGAGAATATAACTTGCAGTAAAAAGGTTGAGGAGATTGGAATTGTTCTGTTTGGGACCTGCCTACTTCTCACATCATCTCTTATCACTTCTAACTTTGTACTTTGTTTCAGCAATACTGAGAAGCTTGTAACATTTCACATTCTTCCCCACCTTTCTATGACATTTCTCAGCATCATACCTGTCCACTCTAAACACCATTCCCCACGCATCCATCCTTTACCCTTTACTGAGTCAGCATTTACTAGGCTCTCGCACCATGCTAACTTTTTTTTGGGGGGGGGTACAGAGTCTTACTTTGTTGCCCTTGGTAGAATGCTGTGGTATCATACCTCACAGCAACCTCACACTCTTGGCTCAAGTGATTCTCTTGCCTCAGCCTCCCAACTAGCTGGGACTACAGGCGCCTGCCACAATGCCCGGCTATTTTTAGAGACAGGGTCTCACTCTGGCTCAGGCTGGTCTCGAGCCTGTGAGCTCAGGCAATCCACTCACCTCAGCCTCCCAAGTGCTAGGATTATAGGCATGAGCCACTGCGCCCAGCCCTACATATTTTTTTTAATGCTATAGCTCATTAATTACATAGCAACCTTCCGAGGTGGAAACTGTTACCTTCCCTTTATGTATGAATAAACTGAGGCTCAGAGAAGTATGGTCACTTGATCAAGGCCGCACAGCTAGTAACATGAACCAGGATTTAAATTCAAATATTTCTGATTCCAGAGTCTGAACTCTCTTAATGTTAATCTGAGTCCTCTGAGAAACGGACCCAAGACAGAATTAAAAGTGCAAGGATTTTGTTAGGGGAAACACCAGTATGAGAGAAAATGGAAAGCTAGAGAAAGCTGAGAGAGCCATCAAGCTGAGATGTAAATCTGACCCCTGATAAAGGAGGAGGAAAGAAGAGTTAGGTGGGAGCACCCTTAGCTGTCAGGCAGTCAAAGAAAGGTTTGCCAAGGCTGAGTTTTGAGTCAAAGTCTACGTCTCCCTACCACGGGTCTGACTTAGTGTCCCTGCTGTGCTCAGTCCCTCGGCTGGAAGCCTCCCATTGGAAGTGTAACCTTGTGTGAACACAGT
Organism: Perodicticus potto; assembly: GCA_963574655.1. Classification (NCBI taxonomy): domain Eukaryota; kingdom Metazoa; phylum Chordata; class Mammalia; order Primates; family Lorisidae; genus Perodicticus; species Perodicticus potto. The sequence continues at coordinate 347 of CAUYRH010182220.1, read as the reverse complement.
GATGAATTTCAGAGCATATCATCCTGGGCCCTTGATCAATAACACTCCCTATAGTTCAGTGGCTCTCAACCAGCCCATTTTATCCCCTCAGTGGGTATTTGGCAACATTGGGACATATTTGTGGTTGTCACAAGTAGAGGGAATAGAGGACAGCTTGCTACTCAACATCCTGCAATGCACAGGACAGACCCCACAACAAAGAATAATTTTTTTTTTTTTGAGACAGAGCCTCAAGCTGTCACCCTGGGTAGAGTGCTGTGGCATCACAGCTCACAGCAACCTCCAATTCCTGGGCTCAAGCGAGTCTCCTGCCTCTGCCTCCCAAGTAGCTGGGACTACAGGCACCC
>CAUYRH010182217.1:0-19998 GCA_963574655.1 Perodicticus potto | reverse complement strand
TCATGAATGTTATATCAATCAGGTTGATAAAAATATCTCTGATTGTATGTGAAGCCCGCATACTGTACCCCATGACTGAATTATTGTACACAGTTATGACTCAATAAAAAATAATAATAAAAAAAAAAAAGAAAGATATATATGAAAGTATATTTGAGCCAGCTGCTTTCACTATTTTTATTAGTACCACCTGACTTATTGTAGGAAACTCTCTCATTATCAAAAAGAACTGAGTGCCAATAAAATTGGGAGTTAAATCTGATTTTTCTTTAGCTTTGCTATTTGTCTGATACTAAGCCCTAGAATTTACTAAATTTTCTCGAGATCAGTAATTGATATTTGAGAACCAGGAGAACTTGAATAAATTCCTGCCACAGCTTAGGCATCTTTTCTCTATGAAAGTATGATTTTACAAACTGAATATTGATTCAAATGATGAATTTTGTTCCTTCCTTCAAAGAAGAAATGCGAAAATGCAATACTCGCAATGATTTGTCTACTATATAACTGTTTCCATTTTTATTAAAATTATAAAATTTATCAACACTACAGCAGTACAGACTTAATTTGATTTCTTTAAGCCTATTAGTCATTTATTAATTTGATAGAAAAAGCCTTCATTACTTTTCATGTAAATCATATTTTGTTCCCAATAATCTAGTTCAAGCAACATGTTATATTGGAAGGTTAAATTGCTGAGACTGGCTTTCAAGAAGTGAAAACATTCTCTTCATACTGTGAGGTTTGGGAAGTGGGTCTGTGGAAACAGATCTGGAATGAATGATAAAAATGATGTGTTAACCAAGATGATCTTAACAGTCTCCTCAGCTTGACTAAAGGTTACACAAATTTCTCCCTGAGTACAGGCTACAGGTTCCCTTTCCTTAGAGCGTTTACTTTAGAAAATTTGCAATTGTAATTTTTTTCTGTCCTTTTGAAATGTACATCTTCTCCCAGCCTTTTGTCAATTTTACAACCCATCAATATCTTTCTTGAGGAACTGATAGCCATCACTTGAAAATGAGATCATCAAGAAAAGATAATGCCCCTATCTCCCAGTTTCTGTTGGAGGATAAGAACCTAACTTGGGTAAACATCAAGAAGCAAACACAGATGGCCTACCAGGGGTCTCTAGTCTTTCTTCTTTTCTGCTTCACATAGGAAGAATAACGGTTATTTTGGGCTACACATTAAATACACACATGGTAAGGAAAGCTCATTAGCAAAATAAAGGTCTATTCATACTTTTTGTGATATTGGACACCACAAATAATCAACAAAAGTCCTTATAAAATCAGCATGCTGCCCACACAGGCCTCAGGTTGGACACCCCTAAATCCTCTTTTTTCCAATATCTCACCCCAGTCTTGAAATTCTTCATTTCCATGGAGTTGATTCAGTCTCTCTCCTCTACTGAAATAGTCTTTAATGAAGTCTCTCTTGCCTTTATAAATTGTTCAGTGCAATTTTTCTTTGAGGATATTTAGATATTATCTGCCTTTGAAGGACTCAGCTTCCTAATATAATTATGAATATAAAAATATCTTTTGTTGGTTATTCCACTGAAACACAGGATACAATTATACTAATCAGTTATGTCCTAACACCATGTATATTATAAAAGCAATGTGCTCATTTATTATAAATTCATATTATTTTTGCTTCCTTTAAAGAAATATAATCTCTGACTTATGGTGCTTTCACTTAGTGTTTTTCAGCTTTATAGTGGATTTCCAGGGATTTACCCCCATTCTAAGTTGAGGAGCCTCTGGACTCACAATGGTTCAACTTATAATTTTTTTACTTTATCATAGGCTTACTGGGCTATTGAGTATGTTTTGACTTAGAATATTTTTTTGGTTATTATGCATTTATCAGGACTTAATCCCATCCTAAATGGAAGAGCATATGTATTGTATTCCAATGTTTCTTTCACACAATATATAATAATATTGGACATCATGAGCATTAATCACAGTATAAGTACATAGAGATAATTATTAAAATATTTAAAAGATGACAAAATTAAACCTTTGATCACACATATATCAAATATATAGGAGAAAAGTAATTAATACTGATTTAGAATTTATTACACTTAATTATATATTATTTCATGGAATCCTCTTAATCATACTTCAATTATCTGAATTTGATATTAAAACATCTGATTAAAAAGTTAAATATTATCATCTTCTATAAGATGAAATATGATAGAATATGCTAGTATGTCTTAAAACAATACATACAGCTCAACAGTTATCATATCAAATATTTATTTCTTTTTACACAGAGACCTCACAGATCTCTTGTGTTTCTAAGGCCCCTGCTGGAACCATGGACTGGCTCCTACGTGCCTCCAGGTAGAGAGGACAAGTGTCTGTCTATTTCACTTAAACTTCATAGGCCAAGTAAATCACATGGCCACATCTAACTTTAATGATCTGAAGAAATTTTATTCCTGCCTTTCTAGAATTGGTGAGCAGCAGTAATGTTTATCGTCCATTTTCTTATGAAAAGTTACTTGCTTAGACTTAACTGTTTTATTTTCTTAATATAGAAATTGTTAACATTTGGCATGCATATAATGTTAATATCTAAGACAAATTTTATCTGACTTTTTAACTCTTAGCTCGATGTCAGAGATAATAATCCCATATTGTTTTTAAAGGTTTAATGTTTCCTTAGTTTGTTTGATATAAAAGTAAACATTAAGGCAAAAAGTTAAATAAGAATTTAGCATAATGGCATTTAAGATGGGAAGGCAAATTTTATATCTTTGGTTACTGTCTTTTTAAGCATTTGTCTATTTTATCATTTTATAGCCTATGACCTTCTTATATAATGAAAGCACTGGCTCGTGATAATCTTGAGCTTACTCATTGCTTATTATAATTTTTCTCCACTTGTGACATTTTCATTTCAGTTCTGCTTGAAAAAGGAACCTAACTGTGGAAATTTAGAGATTTCATAGAAAATATTACTCTTTCTCCTATTTTTCCTGTCTATACTAGCTATTTGTTGGAATATATGTCTGCATCATTTCAGTGGCATTCTAATTACAACAATAAAATTCTGTTTTTATTTAGCATACTTTCATGTTAACTGCTTATGCAAAGATATGCTGGAATAATGTCAATATTCATCTGAAGGAAACTAAAACTGCTGATTATCAGGACTCAGAAACCTCTCAAGTATTTACTCTCAAATATTTGTCAATATTTACATATTGTTTTTCAAAAAATCATGGCCAGATTCTCTGTTGCAAGTGAATCCATACACGATACAGTCACACAGTCAATTCGCAGAGAAAACAGTCGTCTCACAGACTGAATTCTCTGCGTTAGTTTTCCAGTTATTTTTGAACTTGTAGTTTCTCGTCATGCTCAGTTCCCACACTGCACCTTCCAGAGCTTTACTGATATTACTGTTCACTGTTTTTTTATGTTCTTTACTTTGGCACTGATGGTTCTCCCACCTGACTGCCATGTTCAAAGTGTCTAAATGGATGCACTGTAAATTTTTATTGCCCTCAAGCTGATGTCTCAGCTTGCCTGCCATTCATGACTAAATTTCATAAAGGAGACGTCTAAGCACTTTGCCTCACCACCTTGCCTCTTTCCATACTTTCACCCTTCAAATTTCTTTCGAACCAAACTTAATACCCTATCCTTTTTAAAATCTGTACCACACTTGCTCACTCTAGGAACACTGAATGTCCAACACAATGTCTACCTCACTGTGTAAAGCCTTTCTGAGGAAACTTGACAGTTTGGGTCAAGCAATTTTGTTTGTCATTTTCAAATTTCTATTTCAAAGAAATAGCCACCTAAAATTTTCTGCACAAGGCACTTACTCATTGCCTGTATTTACTGGTTCCCATTATTAATCACTATTCATTTAATTCAGCTTTTTTCACATTTTAACCCTGCAAGCTTAATTGTCATGGCATAATTTTTCTCCTTTCAGTAATTTACAATGTCGATTTATTTATCTTATTTCAGAGATTTTTGTTCTTCCTAATATGCAGAAGCTTAGCATGTTTGTTCCTCTTTGTTTTTCTCCTTCACTGGAATAATATCATGTGCTGCTTAATTATAGTCCTTAGAGTAATTATAGTTCCTATCAGGGGCTTCAGTCTTCTTCTTGCCTGATAAGAAAATTTTATTGTACTTCTCCTAAACTACAAAATGTAAAGCTCATTATTTCTCCAAATTTAGTTTCTTTAATTTTATATTCATATTCAATTTGACATCATAATGAGTTCATTTTTATTTCAAAATGACACGTTGACCTAGAAACTCTTGCTAAAGATTAGGACAGCATTACACAAGGTCTGACAATTAAGTTTGCAAACTCGCCACCATGTGCTTACATTGGCAGCACTGGTACATCCCAGCTGTGGTTGTGTCAATGTGCCCCAGTGTCTTGCTAAGTAGCCTTCATTATTATTGTGTGCCATTGAAGAATGTTTGAGCTTGAATTAGATTAAAGAACAAACGCTGAACATCTTGTTAAACTTGGCAAGAGTGCAAGTTAAATCAGGAACATGTTAGCCTGAGTTTATGGGGAAAATGCTATGAAGACATTACGATTCATAACAGTAGCAAAATTACAGTTATGAATTAGCAACGAAAATAATTTTATGGTTGGGGGTCACTACAACATGAGGAACTGTATTAAAGGGTCACGACATTAGGAGGCAGTAAGAAGGTTGAGAACCAGAGCTTTAACTCAACTTCTGATTTTTTTTTTTAATTTTACTAATTTTTTGATTAGTGTTATTTTTCCATTTCAAGATTTCTTCCAGTATCACTAACTGCATTTAGTTCATTTTATTCATCATGTCTCCTGGGCCTCCTTTGGTCTATGACAGTTTGCCAGGTTTTCTCTCTTTTTCATGTCCTTGAGATATGACACTCAGGTATTTTGTAGAATGTTCTTCAGTTTTATTCTATGTGATATTTTCCTTATAGTTATCTTGGGCTTTAGAGTTTTGGAAATAATACCATAGTAGTAAAGTCATTATATCAGCAGCGCATAATATTGATATATGATTTATTACAGTTGATGTAAACTTTGGTTACCTGCCCCAGATAGTGTTTGCCAGATTTTCCCACTATAATGTTGCCACTAGCTTCTACTTCATTCCCACCCTCACCCACACATATTTTTTGCTTATGCTGTTTTTTGGAAGAAACTCATAAAGTGCAGTCTATGTTGACATAGTTCTGAAATATTTAGCCCCACTTCCTAGAGTTGCACCTGCATAACTTATCTGGAATACATCTACATGAAAACTATATCCCTTTTCTCACATTTCATGGTTATTTAATCATTCATTTATATAAATATGGATTTGTGGATATTTACTTTATACTTTGCATCATAATATAGTTCATTTTAAATGTTATTCAGAATAGATACATTTGTCTTACTGCTCAAATTGTTTCACTTTTGGACATTGGAAACTCTTTCAGATACACATTTTGTCTCTTGACATGCCCCTTCATTTTTATTTTTTAAACATTTTATTAATTTGTATAACTACGTGATGCTTCAGTTTAATCTTGTATTTCTCTAACACCCACCAATTATCAAAGGAGCTCTGATTCCTTTTATCAGAGAATGGTTTTAGAAACTAAGTCTTGGACATTGTTTGTACTCATTGCTGTTGGGGTGTCCAATTCCTTTTGAAGCAATTTAGTTGATACTTTCTCTACAACAGTATAACATTGTTCAATCTGAACCTATGCATGACTGAATAATAATTAATATGCATTAGAGACATTGAAACTGGAAAGTGAAGTTAAATCATTTTTTGCAATGGTCTGAATTCTGATTAAGTTATTATTTTACTTATAATTAGTATCAAATAATTAAACTCAGAATCACAGTATCTGAGTTCACATCTCAGATCCTGTATTCTTGAATTTTACATCATTTGAGAAAAAGCTATAAGTGAAATTAGAGCTTATCTAGTTTAATATTTCTTATTTATAAAGCATTAAATGTCAATATGAGAGCTTACATAACACACCCAGGTTATTGCAGAAATGAGACTGGATTTCATGTTATTGGATTGCAAATTAGTTTATTTTAAACAAAATGACACAGTACCTAACATCCCTTCTCAAAAATTATCATCTGTGTGTTGTAGCTCAGCATGTAACCTCAGCACCTCAGGAGTCTGAGATAGAAAGATTGCTTGAGGCCGGGAGTTTGAGACCATCATGGGCAATACAGTGAGATCCTATTTGAAATAAAAATTATGAAAAATTAGCTGCATATGATAGTGCACACCTGTAGCACCAGATACTCCTGAGACTGAGGCAGGGGGGGAACACTTGAGCCCAGGAAACCACAGTTGCAGTGAGTTATGATTACATCACGCTACTACAGCTTGGATGACAGACTGAGACCTTGTCTCCAAAAAAACCTTCATTATATGGGTGTTCCTATGAATACACATTAAATAAATTTGATATTATCTTAAAGGAATTATCAAAAATGCTAACTCTACTGGTTACATTTTAGGATTGTTTTAAGAAAAAGAAAAGTGAATGTATTCTTATACTCAATGTATATGAATGATATATAAGAAAATGATACTCATCATACACAGGTGTTCTATATATACTTAATATCACTGAGATAATTCAAATGTGTAGAGAGACACCATGCCCCGGAGATTTTATAAGCATTGTTTCATCTATTCACAACTCCCTGAATTAAGTGTGGTTATATTCATTTTATAAATTTGTATATTTTCGAATACAGAGTCTAATTAACTTATGCAGAATTATTCAGTCGGTAAGTTCTTATAAACCAAGATCAAACATGTTCAGTACTTCCAGATCTTTACTTTTTGCATTACTTCCAGATTTCCATTTTCTTTTCCTTTAGGATATGTGGTTTACAAAGAGCTTAATGAAAGTAATCTTTCTACTTTTCAATAAATTTATGTCTTGCTTTTCCACATTTTATACATCTCATATTATTTTGTATTGTATTTATTTAAGAGCATCTTTTACCTTCTTACCAATTATGTGCTCCTTAAGGGTACTGCTTCGTTACATACATTGTACAGAATGTGGGATATGTTGAGAATGTGTAAAGTGATTGTTGAATGAATGAACGTTCTTCCTTGTAGAAAGAAAAGACTAAAATAATAATCAAATGGAATAAAATAAAGTAAAATAAATAAAGTTCCAGATTTCCTTTATGCTTAGTGAATTGTTCATGAATAAGTGGAGAATTTCTGATTAAGCGGATACTTTAGCAAAGAAAATTTAAAATACATGACAATACAATTAAAAAAATGGAACTTCATGTCATTACTGTGCATACTGCTTGAATCAGTTAGGATATTATGGCTAAAACTAACTAAAAGCCTTGGTAAAATTAAAGTAAAAGAAATTCCTGAGCGAGGCAGCTTCTGAGCAATCTTATGCATCAGATATGCCTTCAGGGAGGTAGGCCCTCGCCTGCTGCCTTGGCTCAATCATTGTCTTGGACATTATCAACAAGTTTTTCACCTAGCGTTTAAAAGATTATAACTTTAGACCCAAAGTTGAGGATCCTCTTACATGACAGTATTCTAAATAGTAAAAGGGGTTATAAGAAAACAAGAGTTTTCTCCTTATACAGACTTGTCTATTTTCTCAGGAAAAATAATCTTTCCTGATGTCTCTTGATTTGTCTTTCTCTTACATCTTTTTGATATAAACTAGATTACATGACCATGCCTAATTTAATCACCAGTGAAGACAATATGATTATTGTAATGGCTTTTGCCCATCAAAATTCTCAACTAAGACAGGATTTTGGTAGTCAGGAAGAAGTGATAGTTGCTGGCAGAGAGCCAGCAACTCTAGGATAAAGTGTATCCGGGTCACAAGTGATATGTATACTGCAAAAGAACATCAGCCAAGCATTTGTGGGGTCAAGCTGTGAACCCAAATGGCTTCATCACCTATGGCAGTGGAGGACATACTAACGTATTTCATAAAATGTTTACTTTTGATTGGTGCTAATACATATCAGTTACTATACAAATAGGTGCTTATTTAATTTACCTAAAAAATGTTGTGAGATAACTTTCATTATCTCCATTTATAAAGTGGAAGAAATGAAGCCCAGGACTTAGATATCTCCAAGAAAAAAGACCCTAAGCAATATTGGACCCAAATTCTGCTGAATTCTAAAACCCGTGCTATAACCTACACACCATGTATATTTTAATGCTTGTCAGGCACTGATTTACACAAGCGTTGCAGTTTCTTTTCTATTAGAACTGCATGTGCTTCATCAATAAATCTGGTCACTTACACACCAAGCAAGCCATGTGATAAAAGAGGGGGACAGCTGTGTAGACAGCTGCTATCTTGTAATGGTCAGCAAGTGTTGACCCATTTAGCTTCCTTTTCTCCGAAGATTATCTCAAAAACGTGGAAATTTGTGTGAGCAAAAAAGAGCATTCTTGACCTGTCGCTTTGAGCGACATTCAGCATTGTTCACTGAAGCCCAGAATGAAATTCAACAGTCTCATTTAATGAAGAACTTGCAATATCATATTTAATCAATACATTTTAAACAGACAGGTACATTGCTAGGCCGAAAAGTAAGTGTATCTTAATATATGGATATCTTTTTAGAGTAGCAAAATATGCCTAAAATGTTAAATTGTTTTTCTTAAGAATTGTATGAATTTAAAATAGTCCCTAGATACTAGTTTTATATTCCAAATTAGAGACATACAGTAGGAAGAGAAAAAATGAAAAATGCTAGGAGAAAAGATGATTTCAGCTAAAGGAAGAATGATGAGTTTTGCAGAGCGGCATTTTAAGCATCAATTTGTGAATTTGTCTGCCAAAAATTCAAATCAGCTGTCCCATTTTATAAAAACTGCAAGTCTTTGCCTTTCTTTGCAGAGAAATACATATCAAATTCTAAACTATGGAATGAATTAAAGAAAATGTAACCACCCAAGGAAGAATAAATTCTTAATACATATATAAAATGTTTTTATATTATCCAAAAATTATAATTATTAAATACATAATTAAAAAATAAACAAGAAATGTTCATTTATTTATGCAATACTCATCTATTTATAATGGAAAATTTTTATTATTAAAAAAATTTGATATCTACTGTGTACACATTTCATAAAAGTAAAAAAATCTGCTTTGAGAAATTGTTTATGATCCCTGAAAATAACATACATATGGGATAATCAGTAGTATAACACATATTTACATTATTTTCCTTTTTATTTTTACATGTAAGTAGCTTCTTTTCTAGACTCTCAAAGGCAAATAATAATTAGAAAAGTCACATTAAGTGCTTTCCATGTGCTAGATGTTTTCTGGAAGGATATGATGAATTTCATAAATATGTGACATCTGTGCAGTAATGTCCGAGAAGATTCTAGATCTATATGGTAACAATAACTAATACTTATTATTTTATGCATTAGGAACAGACCATAGGCATTAACATAGATTAATAAGTCTAACAATATCTTATAAAGTAAATATTATTATCCACCCCATTGTATAGATTAGGAAACTGACATTTAAAGTGGATGCAAAATGTGCCCAAGGTACATGGTAGGGCAGTGTAATTTGGAGCAGCCAGGCTCTAGGGCCTATAAATTAAACCATTAGGTCATATGGCTATTTATATCACATGAGATGTCAAATTCTAGAGTTAGATAGCGATGAGAGAAGCAAATTTAAAGATGTAGGTTAAACCCAGTAAATATTCATGGAGAGTCAATTTTGCCACAATTTCTGAAAAGATAATATTTACACTAAGGGAAACAAAAATATTTGTCATAATATAAAATGCAAGATTTTGTACATTTAAAAGAAAAAGACGGTATTTAAACATGTGTACTTTAGCCCCTGTATACACTATGTCAGCAAATTAACTTTCTGTAGTTATTCAAACACTTTTAGTAACTTGTAGAAAACTCAGGAAATGATTATTTAAGGTCTTTGCTCCCCCCCAAATCTATCCCCTCTTGCATTCTAAACAGCCTAAGATATCCAGGCTACAAAACTTTTTAGAAAAGGCATTTATAGATAGTATTAAAATTCATCTCAGTATAAAATGGCATTTTTAAGTGAAATTGTATTTTATACTGTAGATCCAAAATACAGGAAATACTGCACTATCCCAAGATTAAGTCTTGAGACTTTTTTCTTATGAACACACATTTGATGATCTGACCCAGTCATATAGTTAAATATGAGAGAAATGCTGATGATTTCAAAGTTTTTGATCTTTGGGCCAGATTTCTACCATTACCTAGAGACTCAACTCCAGTGTCTAATTCTATTTGGAAATGTATGAATAAATCAAACTAAATATGTCTATATGTAGTTTACTAGTTTCACCATCTTTTTCATCCCTCTCTATCATTGTCTTCCCTCCTATTATTTCCCTATTTCATCTTTTCAAAAAGTATAGTAGCTCCAACAAAAACTCCCTGAAGGTTCAGTGTTGTATTTGAATCTCCCTCTCCCTCTCTCCCCCCATACACACACACACACCATCCTTACACTTTTATTCTATATCAATTCATCAGTATATCCTACACTTCATCTTCAAAACATATTGAGAATCTGATCACTTCTCACTCCTTGTTGTCTTCTGTCGTGTACACTTATCCAGTAGTCTTCTAATCCTAGAAAATACACTGAGCAAAATCAGAGCATCTATAGCAGCAGAAGGTATAAGGGACAGGCAAGATTTATGTTTGTTCATGAAAGTCCTGGGAAACCCTGGGGTAGTAAATAGACTTCTCAAGTAAATAATTGAGAAAAAGTTCATAACAAGCAGAAGTGGAGCCCACACTGTCAACATACATTAAGAAAACTTGCTGATTATACTATGTGGGAGTGAGTGTTAAAACTTAATATGGTGAACTCTTGACTGTTATATTTACCAAATGAAATCAATTGACCCCTTGCATATTTCCATGAAGGCATTAATGGGAACCACTCCTTTTATGGACTAAGCATATGTGTCCTTTTAAAATTCAAATCTCTATGTGATGCTCTTTGGGAGAAAATTGGGCCGGGAGGATCGAGTCTTCCTGAATACAAAGAAGTCTTATAAGAAGAAGCCAAAGAGCTAGCTTGCCCTCCTTCTGTTACATGAGCATACGACCTAAGTCAGCAGTCTGTAAGCTGAAAGGACCTCAGCAGAATCTAATCATGCTGACTTCCTGATCTCAGGCTTCTAGACATTAGAACTGTGAGAAGTAAATTTCAGTTTTTTGCAAGCCACCCAGTGCATAGTGCTTTGTTCTAGGAGCCTGAACGGACCAAGACAATGCATATATCTTTACGAATTAGTAAGTAAGTGAATATCCAGTTTTTATTGCTTTCCAAATACCCATTAAAACATGAAATGTTGGCAAAAGGTTAATGAAAAACTACCTCTGAAGTCTAAGACAATATTTTGTAATTACCTTCTCATAAGTGTACAAATAAACAAAAGAAAAAGAAAATATGATAAGGCTAAAAGGAATGGGTGACATTATATGATAAATAAGACTCAGAAAAAAATGTATACTGAGGATGCTAACTACTACATACCTTTAGACTCTGAATACATTATTTTAATAATAAGATATGCTCAATATTTACTTACTGAACATCTGCCAATGTCCCTGGCTTTAAGCCAGTTGATGATGAAAGAGATGGCATACATATGTTCAGATAAGCAAGCTGCCTCTATGCAGCCATTAAAAAAGATGAAGACTTTACATCTTTTGTATTAACCTAGATGGAAGTGGAACACATTATTTTTAGTAAAGCATTACAAGAATGGGGAAGCAAGAATATGTGTACTCATTTCTGATATGAGGACAATTAATGACCTAGGACACAGTGGGGGGGGGGTTGCAGAAGGGGAAAGCAGAGAGAGGGATGGAGGAAGGGAGGGGGTTGTGGTGTGTGGTGTGTGACACCTTTGGGGGACAGGAAGAACAAAATTATAAGAGGGACTTTACCTAACAAATGCAATTAATGTAACCTGGTTCTTTGTACTCTCAATGAATCCACAACAATAAAAAAAAAAAAAGAAAGAAAGAAAAAACAACAACAAAAAAAAACACCTTGCAATTGGGAAAATGATCTCAAGAAATCCAAACCATACACAGCTGCAGTAATGCCAATGCTATGGTTCTAATATCCTTTCCCTTCCTTTCACTTGCCTTCTCTTTCGGCTGTTGCTCTCCTGTCAGCTCTTCTACGTAATCCTGTCTCTTCCTTTTTTTCCCCTGGCTTTTACACCTTGAATCCTGCAACAAGTTCTGCTGTTTTATCCAGTTTCTCCACAACAATCTTATTTCTTATTTTGCTGCCTTTTTGGTTTTCTTACTTCTAGTATTACTACAGTCCTACTTCATTTGCCCTCTTTTTAGGACAAATATCAGAGTATCTAAATCCATGTTTAAAATTTCAATACTTTTTGTATAGTAAAAGATGTTACAATCCTGAGTCTACACAGAATGGACCCTTCATCACTGTCTCCTTCCTTTAGGGAGCTATCAATATTAAAAATCCAAATAACTTATTAATTGATAGAACCTCTTCTGTTAAAGTAGTCATTGTATCAGACATTCTCAGAGTATCCTATAGTTCTACAACCTGAAGGTCGATTTAGCCTTTGGTATGCAGAAATAAATTTAGCTCATTTTCTTAGACATCAAATAAAGACTCAAAACAGTGGGAGGGAAAAGAAATGAAGACTGTCTCATGAGACTCGTCCTTACTAACTTGTAATATGAAGAGTTACCAAAATGTTCTTCTGACTAACAGAAGAACATTTTAAGAAATTAACATTTCTTATGTTATATTAGTTTTCTACTGCTTCTTTTTCAAAAGTCACAAATTTAGCAGCTTAAGACAATGTAAATTCATTAAGTCAGAGTTCTATAGATCAAAAATGCAAGCACAGCCTGGTGCATCTAGGTCTTCTGTTTATACAAGGTTATAATCAAGATTTTAGAGGATTCTGGGAATGAATCCTATTCTGGAGGTTGGTAGAATTCAGTTCCTTGAAGACGTGGGGCTAAGGTACCTGTTTTCTTGCTAGCTGTCTTTGAAGGTCAATCTCAGTTTCTAGAGGCTGCTACATTCCTTGACTCCCTCCTCTCTCTTTCTATTTTCAAACCCAGCAATGGCAGGTCAAGTTCTTCTCAAGTTCCAAATCTCTCTGGCTTCTCTGCCTCATCTCTCCTGTGCCTTCTATTTTTGCTAACTATCTCTGATGTACTTTCCTTTTAAAGGGTCATCCAGTTGAGTCCTCTCCAAATCATTCAAGATTATCAGCTTTACATATGTAATTAAGATGGAAAAAATGGATTCAGGAGAAAGCATCTGCAGATAGACATAATAAAATTTATTCATCAGACATTACTAGTGATAGACAGAAATGGAGATTTTCTTCTTCGTATGGCTTGATAACTTGCATGATTATACCCCCACTGAACTTGATAGGATTATATGAGCTGCATGTATCCTTATAACTCATGTGGCTGTTATCTATATCCAGAGTTGAAAATAAAAAATAAATCACACTGAAAATATATTTTCTCTGTTAAAATAATATGAAAACTTTAAAATTATTGATTCAGCCAGGATTTATGATGAATGAAATTGTTTATATAATTTTCTTACTAGTTGGTTAAGTTTATTAGCTTCTACTTAATATTCAGTTCAAGGAACAATTCAGGTGAATTGAAATTGTAATGACCAATTATGTTATGTTTGAATTATTCATAACCCAAATATTAATGTCATCACTCTATAGCCCATATCCACAGGGGAACAAGGTTTTTACATACCTATTTGGTCAGTTTACAGTGTTCCCTGAATACTGTGAATTTAGTTATAAGAGCCACAATTAAAATCACCATGACAAATATACTTAATGGTTATCCTACAGATGTTCCATTATGAAACTCTACTCAGGCTATTAATCTTCTGAAGCCTATTACCATTCCTACAGACAAGATCATCAACTATACTAATGTTGTTAATTCTCTAATTTCAGTGGTCTTGGAAACAGAAGTTAGAAGTTGCTCTTGTTAAAACAAAATAAAAAGCCCAATGATAGGCTCAATAGCTGTAAGTTACAGAGCACAGAAACTCTAAAACCTTCATAGAGATAGTATTGTGAAGGTGTACACTGGACAATCACCACTGTTGGACATACCTTGTAAATAAATTTCAGATGTTTTACTTAGCTCCTACACTAATAAAATTTAAAAAATGTAATACTCTGTAAATGAAACCATAGTTAAAACACTTCCAAATAATGATGTTGTTTTCCATCATTTCCTTCTTATTTATATGTATTGTTAAATTTTATATATATATATAAAGTTTATGCATAACTATCTATTAGATATGTATATATCCATAGATAGATACAGATATATATTTCCACATGTTTCAGTAAAAGTAACAATAGCATAAAGTCCATGGAAGAAATAGAATCCGGTAGATAAAGTAGGTCACTTTTCTGATTGTTTTTCTGTTTACAGAAAAGAAAGATAACTAGCCAGGCGTTGTGGTGGGCGCCTGTAGTCCCAGCTACTCAGGAGGCTGAGGCAAAAGAATCACCTAAGCCCAGGAGTTGGAGGTTGCTGTGAGCTGTGTGATGCCACGGCACTCTACTGAGGGTGATAAAGTGAGACTCTGTCTCTACAAAAAAAATAAATAAATAAAAAATAAAAGAAAGATAATATTAAAATATATAAAATAAAAACTTAAAGATCTTGTTATTAGCATGTATAGCTTTTCTCTAAGAGTTTTTTTAATTGCTTCCATTTTTACCACTTTGTGCTTTTAAATATATTTTTTGACATTCAAAGATCCAGGCGGATAATTTATTTTTCTAGCAAAGAATGCTAGGCATGTATTCTTTAAGTTGTAATAGGATATTTAAAATACTATGTCTAGTAGTTGCATCATAAACACAAATAATGTTATGTCTGTAGCTGTTGTCTCCATAGAAGGACATGTTCTCTTGAGGTCCTTCATATTCTACTATCCGTCCTGCTTTAGATTAAGTTCATATGAAACAATTTTTTTTTATTAAATCATAGCTATATACATTAATGCAATCATGGGGTGCAATGTACTGGTTTTAGATACAATTTGAAATATTTTCACCAAACTGGTTAACATAGACTTCATGGCATTTTCTTAGTTATTGTGTTAAGACATTTATATTCTACACTTAGTAAATTTCACATGTACCCTTGTAAGATGCACCATAGGTGTGATCCCACCATTACACTCCCTCCACCCATCCTCCCCCCTCCCCTCCCTTCCTTCTCCCCTTTCCCCTTCTTCTTGGGCTATAATTGGGTTATACATATGAATCAATTTTGATCAGGCCCTTCCACTTGCTTTCACCCTTCCTTACACAAAAATCCAGATTTTTAAGCCATACTTCTTTCTTTCCCTCTGCTTCTTCCCTCTTGCTGTTTTAGTTTTTTAATTTTTTCTGCCTAAAATATTCTTTGCACTTTTGACCTTCTAAAATCCTACCCCTCCTTCAGCTGCCAATGTAGCTGTCCCTTCCTTTGGTTGCCCTTTTTTGGATGGGCAACAACTGTTTTGCCTATTTTTTTCTAGAGAATAGATGAATTAAAATTATCACATACCATGCTATAAAGTGTTTGCTCTCACTTTTACATTATAACCTCTGCTATGGTTTGGATATGCTTTTCCCCACCAAAATTCCAAATGAAATTTGATTTTCTTTGAGGCAGTGTTGGGTGGCATTCCTAGTGGGAGTTGTCTAGGTCTTAGAGGTAGAGCCCTCACGAATCAGTTAATACCCTCCTGAGAAACGGAGCCCTCCTGAGAAAGGAAGTTCATTCTTGCTCTCAAAGAAATGGATTATCCCCACAAGTGCATGTTGTTAAAAAAAAAAGATATTCTTTTTAATTAATAGTCCTAAGAAACGTGCTACATGCACCACATCCCTATATCTTGCCTTACAAAAAATTAACTCAAGTTGGATGAACCTTTAAATGTAAGACCAGAAAAGACAGCCAGGAAAAGCTCTTTGACTTGAACAAAGAATTTATGACTAAGACTACAAGAGCAATTGTAACAAAACGAAAATAAATAAATGGAACTTAGTTAAACCAAGAAATAACCAAAAAGAGTAAAGAGGTAACCTATAGAATGGGAAAAAAAGATTTACAAATGATACATCCAACAAAAGTATAATTTCCAGAACCTACAAGTAACTCAAACAAATCAACAAGAAAAGAACAAATATGAAAAAATGCTCACCATCACTAATCATCACATAAATGTAAATTAAAACCACAGTGAGAATAGCATATTTCCCCAAAGAGAATGGCCATTATTAAAGAGTCAAAAAACAATAGATGTTGGTAAAGATGTAGTGAAAAGAGGGCCCTATACGCACACTGTTGCTAGGAAGGTAAATTAACAAACTTATTTCTCATTGGCAACAACATGTTGATTGCAATGGCTCCCATTTGCATTAACAAAGATGTATTTGAACCCAGTAATGATTTAAAATTCATGGTCTAAAATTGCAATTACTTTTGCACCAACTTAATAACAATATTTATCAAAAAATGAATGGAGATTCTTTAAGGAACTACAAGTCAACCAACCATTTGATCCAGTTATTACACTACTGGGTATTTATCCAAAAGAAGGGAAGTCACTGAGACACAGGCACCACCCCCTTTGGGGGGGCAAAACATGATTGTAAGAGGGACTTTACCCAACAAATGCAACCAGTGTAACATAGTTTCTTGTACCCTCAATGAATCCCCAACAATAAAAAAAAAAAAAAAAGAAGGGAAGTCATATCAAAAAAGACTCAATGCACTAAGATGTTTATAGTAGCTCTGTTCACAATTACAAAGATAAGGAACCAACCTAAGTGCCTATCAACTGAAGAATATGGTATAAAAATACCATGGAATATAACTCAGCCATTAATAAAAAATGAAATAATGCCTTTCACAGCAATTTAGATGGAATTGTAGCTAATTATCATAAATAAAGTAACTCAGGAATGGAAAACCAAATACTGTATGTTTTTTCACTCATAGGGAGCTAAGGCCCAGTTATGGAGAAACATACAGAGTTTTATAATGGATATTGCAGACTCAGAGAGGAAGTGTGGGAGGATGAACAATGAAAAAAAAAGACCCACTGAGCCCAATGTACCTCATTAAGGAAGGGGGTACATTAAAAACCTAAGCCTCATCATTATACAACTTATTCATGTAACCAAAAACCACGTTTACCCTGAAATCTATTGAAATGAAAAAAGTAATCTGTTTTTCTTGGTTTCCTCCCTCTTGCTTATCTGTCACTATGCAATCTCTTTGCAATCACATGCTCCCCCACCATAAGTTGAAGTAGCATGAGGGCCTCATGAGAGATAGTTGCCCAGTCTTGGGCATTTCAGCCACTAAAATTGTAAACCAAATAAACACAATTTCTTTGTAAATTACCCAGCCTCCGATGTTCTGTTATATCAACAAAAAATGAAGACAAGCCTCATAAAAAAATAAATCTTGACAGCCTAATCTATTGTGTTCATGAGTATTTGGCACAATTCCTGACACATGGTAGTCACTCAATATAAAGGGGCTGAGTAAGTTAATGGGAGAGTAAATGGAAGAAGAAGTCAAGACCAACACAGGAAACAACTGTTATATATGCTAATTAAATTGAGTGGTATCTATGATAAGCATTTAATTTCAATTAATTTTCTTTAAATGGCATAACGCAATCAAAAAAAATAGAAAACCTTTCTAAATTACATTTTTCTTATAATTTTCATCTTTACCATATTAAATTTCTGAAGTACAGCAGAGTAGCCAATTTGATTTAATAGAAAAGAAACAAAAGCTTTTGCAATACTTACTCCTAGATCTATCTATGAATCAAACAATCCTGCTTAAATTTTACTATATTAATCATTTATTTTGCAACATGCATGTATATGTTCCTCAAATTTGAATGTTTCACCTGAGGGATAATATTTAGTATAATTATGTATAGTATAATATATATCACTTTTAGTAGAGCAATAATGGATCTAGAAAAAAAAAAGGGATAAAAATCTGGCATTGTCTTGCTGAAACATGTACCTTACATGCAAATTTTGGTTTGAGTCTGGACTATAGGTGTAAATAACCATTCATTCATGGTAGAGAATTATGTCAAATCACCTTGTGCACATTTAATTTGTTTCCATGGTGTTCGCAATTTAATATTAAAACTCTTTTTAATACATTGGTAATTCATACTTTAAAAATATTCATGAAGTTTTACACCTACCTTTTATTGTATTTGTCAACTATAACCATATTCTTCTAAAAATGTCAAGAGAAATCATTGAAAAGATTGGTTTTAAGGATTAAAAAATGGGGGAGGAGCCAAGATGGTGGTCTGTAGCCAGCTTTCCACAGAGGCTCCCATCCAGAAGGAGAGTTAAAGGACAGAAACTTAGCAAGAAAGCCAATGGTTTGGATCTGAGCCAAAAGAGAAGGTCAAAGAATGCTCATCAACCCTGCTGTGGCAACCTGTGACCCCAAGGACACAAACAAAAAGGTACAGAGCACATCACCAAGCGGATGAGAGTACCCTCTCCCATGAGAGTGGCTCACAGTATACTGCATACCTCCATACAAACAAGAAAGCACAGTTCAGATGTCCTCCCACTCTAACCCATGGGAAAGACCCTCTGAAAACCAGACCTCATTCCCCTAGCAGGGTGCTGCGGCACTCTCCTGCCAGGCATAAAACTGTATAAAACTGTATATATTCTCTACCTGCAAATTTGAGCTCCTGGCATTTCCTTCCACTCTCACCCCAAGGTCTGGAGGCTTGTCCCCTACAGAGTCCACATTCTTGGACATTTTATCAAGGGTGGTAAACAGGATGCAGACTGTTGCTGATCTGTGCTGATTTTCTGGCTTGGGAGTGGTGAGAAGAAAGTGAGCCGAGAGGAGGCCGAGCTGGAAAGAAGGTCCCCTGAGACACAAAACGGCAGCTACAGCAGGAACAATACAGGAGGGCTTGCACCACTGGGGATGTTTTGAGGAGACACTCCCACTCTCTCTGGGCGGGCAGGGGAAAATAGCCATGACAGAAACAAATTCTGCAAACTTGTTCTGTTTTATCAGCAACATCAATTGGGGGCAGGGCTAGAACTGAATGAATCACCCGAGCCCCTATCAAGTACCCAGGTTGTCAGGCCTCACCTCCCTCTGCTAAACGGTGACAGGGAGAGGTGGGCTGGCTGAGGAGCCACAGACCTCACTGTGACCCAGGCATGTGCAAACCTCTGGAGCATCTGCTCTTTGAAGGAAACTGGACCACAACTCTGCAGGGTTACCACCAACTGGGTGTGACAGAGGGGCAAGGTGGGGAAGGAGGCATCAACCTTCCCAGACTAATCTACTTGCTGGGGGGGACCCTCCTGAGCTCACAGAGCACCAAGACCAATCACCCAAGGACTTTCCAAAGTGGTACCCTGGGTGTGTGGTAGTGGGATGGTTTGATTTTGCTTTTCCAATTGTTGCCTGTGGAGGGCACAGTGACTTAACTGCTGGTATTTCTTCCCAACTCAGATTTCAATCCAGAGTAATTGATTCTCTAGGGTAAGACAAAGACCAGCTGACAATAAGACAGAGCCACTTAACCCCACCACACCAAGAAGGTCCTCAGTTTCGCAAGCAGTAGCACTGTACGGGTCCTTGGCAAAACTCTAGGGGGAAAGGTACAAACACCAGTCCCAGCTTTCAAGCAAAGGACTGGTCAATCACTACTCCTAGAACCCCCAGCCCAAATTGTCCTTATCTACTCATCCAGCCAAACGGTGTAAATTAATCATGGGGCAGAATCAATGGAAAAGCTCTGGAAACATGAACAACCAGAGTAGATCAATACCTCCAAG
>CAUYRH010182215.1:0-41376 GCA_963574655.1 Perodicticus potto | reverse complement strand
CATATTTCTTTTTTTTTTTATTGAGTCATAGCTGTGTACAAAAATTCAGTCATGGGGTACAGTGTGCGGGCTTCACATACAATCGGAGATATTTTTATCAACCTGATTGATATAACATTCATGATATTTTCTCATTTACTATGTGAAAACATTTTTGATCTGTATTTAGAAATTTTCTCCTGACCCTTCAAATACGCACCACAAGTGTGATCTCACCCTTTATCCTCTCTCCCCCACCCTCTCCCTCCCCTTCCCTCCCTCTCCCCTTTCCCCATCTTATTGTGCAATAAATGAGTTGCAGCCTTCGCTTGAAAGATATAAATTTGCTTCATATTAGGGGTGTATACATTGGATACTTTTTCTTCCATTCTAGAGATACTTTGCTAAGGAGAACATGTTCCAGCTCCATCTCTCCGGTGTTCACATTTTTAACAGATTGACAAAAATGGAAAGAATGCTATTTCGTGATACATGAAACTGATACGAAATTCCAATTTAAGTGCTTATGCAGTTTTGTTCAGACACATTCACTTCATTTGCTTATAATCTTTTGCAGAAAAAGTTTGGCAACCCTGGTTTAGCGTGCCGATGTCTATGTTATGGAGTCCTCGCGGGGGCAGGCACGGCTTGGTACGCACAGCAGGTGGCTAACCTTAGGAGCAGGCATGGTCTCCCTCAATGATGCTCCTTCCTCTGAAGTCATAAAGCCATTTTGAGAATGGGCTGTGTCCCTCCTGCCACTGGCCTCTTCTGTGATCCTAGGAAGAGTAGTGTCTGTTTTCCAACATAAGGTCTTCCAGAGATCTAAGGAAAATCTCCCTGGCTCTTGTAAGCCATCTTCTTTTGGCTTATTCTGCAAAGGAGAGATCACATTCTTAACTTACGCTGCAAGACCGCTGTTGGTATCAACCCATGTAACTCATTTGGGGTCTGCTTACGGGATCAAGTTGGAGAGGACACTTTTTTCTTTACGAGGAAGTGTTTATCTGTATAACATGTGACAGGAAACAGCTATGCATTTTATAAAATTTGAGGTTAAGAAAAATGTATTTTGCAACTATACCAGATTGGTCTTTGATTCCTATTGTCATTTGGGCACTGTGCAATGTCTCTACCCTGAGGGGCTCCTGGTCTAACCAGAGAAGAGGCATGAACAAAAATAATTAAAACACAGGCCCAAAGGCCGGCAGCTTCATGCTAACACAAGGCTTGGCACACGGAGTGATTTGTTTAAAGAATATAGATCAATTTGTGCAGAATTCTCCCTTCTAAAAATAGATCACATTATACCTCTACATTTACTTCTGTGCTTTCCAGAGATTTTTCTGGAGACATAGTTCTTCAGTAAAAGTGTAGAACATTTTCTAGATTTGTTATTTTATTCTTGAGTCATTCATATATTTTAATGTAAATGGATTTCTCTATTATTACAAATGAATAAAAATGCGTTTCACACAGGTTTATCCCTGGTATATAGAAACATGGTTAATTCTCATATATTGATTTTAACTGCAGTGATATTGTTAACCCCTATTATTTGTTCTCGTGTGTCATTTGAGAATCATTTCATATCTTACACACACATCCCATACATCACACATTTTATAAACTTTTAAAAGTTTTAAAAACTTTATTTCCAGTCCTTATAACACTTGCTTGCTTGTTTATTCATTTGTTTGATTTCAGAACCTTACAGGGCTACAAATGTTTTGGTTACATGAATTGCCTTTGCACAGTTTGAGTCAAAGTTGTAAGTGTGCACATTACCCATAGAGAGTGCATTGCACCCCTTAAGTGTGAGTTTTCTCCTCTCTTCTTGCCCCCTCTCACCTGCTTGCTTTCCATTGAGTTTTACTACCACATGGGTTAGTTGATCAACTAGTTGGGTCAGTTGATCAACTAGTTCCAATGTAATAGTGAGAACATGTGTTTGTGTTTCCGTCCTTATGACACTTCCCTGAGAAGAATGGTCTGCAGTTCCATCTAGATTGTTACAAAAGCTATTAGTACACCATGTTTTTATGGCTGAGTAGTCCTCCATGGAATACACATGACACATTTTATTAATCCACTCATGTATTGAGAGGCACTTGGCTTGTATCTTTGTAATTGCAAATTGTGCTGCAATAAACATTAGGGGGAACGTATCTGTGTGATAAAATGACATATTTCCTTTGGCCAAGTACCCAGTAGTGGGATTGCTAGATCAAATGATAGGTCCACTTTTAGTCTTTGAGCTACCTTCACCCTACTTTCCATAGAGGTTGTACTAGATTGCAGTCCCACCAATAATTTATAAGAGTTCCTTTCTCTTCATGTCAATGACAGCACCTGTAGTTTCAGGAGTTTTTTAAATAAACACCATTGTCACTGGAGTTAGGTGATCTCTCATTGTGGTTTTGATATGCATTTGATCATTAGAGATGTTGAGCATTTTTTCTATGTTTATTGGCCATTAGTCTTTCTTCTTTTGAAAAGCATCTGTCTTTGCCCGCTTTTTTGTAATATTGTTTGATTTTTTTCTTGCTGATTTGAGTTCTTTCTGGTGATTAGCCCATTATCGAAGGTATAACATACAAGTATTTTTCTCCCATTCTGTAGGTTGTCTGTTGATTGTCTCTATTGATTGTTTCCCTGGCTATTCAGAAGCTTTTTAATTTAATAAGGTCCCATCTGTTAATTGTTAATTTTTGTTGTTGCTGTGATTGCTTTTGGGGTCTTCTTCATAAATTCTTTCTTTAAGCTGATATGTAAGAGTTTTACAACATTTTCTTCTAGAATTCTTATGGTTTTGTGCCTTAGATTTAAGTTGTTATCCATTGTGAGCTAATTTTTGTGAGTGGGGAGAGGTGTGGATCCTGTTTCAATCTTCTATAAGTGCTTACCTAGCTTTCTCAGCACCATTTATAAAATAGGGATTTTTTTTCCCCCAGTGTATATTATTGACTACTTTGTCAAAAATTAAATGGCAAGATGAAGATGGTTTTATGACTGGGTTTTCTGTTCTGATCCATGATCTGTGTCTCTGTTCTTGTGCCAGTACCATGCTGTTCTGGTTACTGTAGCCTTATAGTATAACTTGAAATCTGGTAAAGTGATAACCTCCCAATGTGTTCTTTTTGCCTAAAATCATTTGGCTATTCAGACTCTTTTCTGATTCTATACAAAGAATAGAATTATATTTTCTAGATCTGCAAAAATGATGTTAACTTTGTACTTAGGTTCTTTCTTTCTTCAGATCATTTTCACTTCAGTAAGAACAAGTGATGCTGGGCTCATTTAATTATCATGGATCCCAAGACATTTACACATGCCTAAGAGGCCTGAACCAGCCATCAGCTGTGGGATGAGTGTGACCCCCATAGATAACAGGGGAGCTGGGAGCCACAGGGGTCACCATGGTGAGCTGAGGGGTCTTCCCCTGAGTCCTGCACACTATGGTCATGATGAATCATTTCAGCTGTGTCATCCCCATGGTGTGTGGGGCGAACTGATAACAGGACTGGAGTCTGCAACTTTGTCTCACTGCTGGGGCTAAAGCACAGTGTGGCAGGGGTGTGACTGCTGTTCTGACTCACTGGGGAAGGAGGTCTGGGTTCTGTGTTGGGATCCAGGAGAGAGGGGCTGCTACTAGGCTCAGTGTCATCTGGGCAGGGGCCCCAGGCCACCGTTGGAGCATGTAGGTGCTGGCATCTAGCCAAGCAGAGCGAGGTGGAGACAGACGGTTCATAGGGGTCTCAGCCAAGGCAGGGGCTACATCCTGGGGAATGGACAGTTAGTATTCCTCCTCTGCAGCACATCATGGGTGCCTCATACCTGCTTAGGCCATGGAGGTCAGAGTTCATAGCTAGTGAGGGAAAGGACGACCTCCATATGTCAACTGTTGCTCTTTGGGACGAGAGAGAGAGGTGGTTGGAAGGCACTACCATGGCAGTGGTGAGACTCTGTGGGCAGGCCAAGCATGGCAAACCTGGAACCAGAGAGGCCTCCTTACTCTGCTGGGCTGCCACCTGCGACAGCCTTAGGATGGGGCCGCTCAGCTGCTCTCTGTCCCGGAGGCTTGTGAACCCTCCTGTTGTACCCTAAAACAAGTCCGAAAACAGAAATTTCACCACCCTTGGTCACACGGAGGCCAGGCCATCCCCTTGGAGTGGGGGGGCAGGCAGCATCGTGACACCTAGCAGATGGGCCACTGCGGCTCCTAGACAGGATTCAGGCCTCCTCTCGCACGGTTGGAGCTCTGGAAGAGGGGCAGGGGCTGCAGGTGCTTCGGGGAGGGCGCTGAGGAAATGAGTATTTCATAGGAAAGCTGAATGCTGCTGTTGAGCGCTCTTGAAGTCTTCTTTTTTTTAATCCCCTTCTAAAGAACAGAAACTAAGGGGAATTTCGGGAGACAGAGATGGGATTTGTTGTATGATAAACAGTATGTAGTTTTAGTCTTTCTATCTTGAGAAGCAGTGGTTGGGGCATTTTTAAAGATGGTTTCTACACTTATTTCCCCTCATGATAATAATTTTGTCATAATACAGTAACATAGACTTACCCCTAGAGGTAATTGTTAATAATTTTGAGTATTAAGGTCTTGCCAAGGTTGTGACGATTCAAACCTGTACTACTGATTATTAAGCAGAACAGACTGAGGTTTCTGTCACAAATACCTTGAAGGAAAATACACAGAGAGGTAACTGTAAATTTTGCATCCTACGCCACCTCCCTGCATATTAATATTTGATAAAGATTTTAATGTATGTGGAATTTCTAAAGCAGAATGAAAACTCCTCTTAAGGAAATGACAAGTCTTTAGGAGAGGTGAGACCCCATATGAATAGTACCAAAGTGTTACCACATGGTAGACAGCATGAAAAATGTTTAACTATCTGGAAAATAAAATGTTCAAGTCTTCAGATGGCACAAAACAAAGTTTAATGCTTTGGGGGGCATATTTCTTACAGGGCTTGCTGAGTATGTAAATAATTGACTTTTATTTGTGTTACCCGACTGTTTGATGACTTCATTGAAAATCTGCACAATTCAGTTTTAGCTCTGGATTACTTCAGTTGACCTTTGTGAAGCTTTTATCTGTGTGGAGTGGATGTTTAACTTCTTTTAACCTGTTAGGGTTTTTTTTTTTTTCTTTTTTCACTCTATATTTAAAATAAAATTTACTAAAAGAAACAAGGTGTGTGTTAGTGGTAAGTGGGTTGGTTTTGGTTTGGCTTCTCCTAGTCGGGCTTTCTGAACATCGAGATAACCCTGCTTGGAGCTCTTCAATTCTAAAATCCTCATTCAAAGCTTCTCACTTGAACCCAAACCAAAGTGTTCTTATTGCCTCTTTTCTGAAAGTTCAGGAGAAAAGTATTACCAGTTCAGACTTTTCATGAGGGAGGAGTATTTGCTTGCCGTATAATGACGTGACTTAGTTTTTATTTCTTGAACTGGATTCTAAAAATTGGGGAGTATAACAATAAGGAATGGGCCACTTTTTATGGACACCCTATAGTTTTGTAGTTCTTAATCTGAACATTTTATATTTCCTTCTCTTGGAAAAAACCTACATGCTATAAGCCACCATATGCACACAGTTAGTTGGGCCGGCTCTCACGGCCTTGGAGGTGAATTACAGGAGTCCAGCCATTATCATCCTCCTGAGTTATTTTGAAATGGTTTTTTTTTTTTTTTGTACATTTTGGCTACAGTATTGGTGGATTGGTGGTAGAATATACTATGATATGGATCATCTCTACTTCTGTAGTCATTTATTTATTACTAGACCTCAACCACAGTCTTCTTTTTTCCCTTCTACCTCTCTTTGCCTGTAGGATATACTATATACAGTCATGTACTTCGTATTAATATATTAGAAATCTACAGATCTGTTTTGTACTTTTTATACTGTTGGATACTTACAATCAGAACTTTTACTAGGGTATTGAATAAATTTAGTCTTATTAGGAAAAAAACACAGAAAGAGAAATACCACGTAATCTCACTTGTTTGTGGAATCCAAAATAGTAAAACTCACAGAAGTAGAGGAAAGAATGGTGGTTGAAAGGGGCTGGGGAAGGAAAAGGTATGAGGGGGTTTTGTCAAAGGATAGGAACTTTTGGGTTATAGATGAATGACTTCTGGAAACCTGATGTACAGCATGTGACTGTAATTAGTAACATTGCACACTCAAAATTGGCTGTGAAACCAGATCACAAGTGTTCTCAGCACACACAAAAACAAAACCAAACGATAAATATGTGAGGTGATAAATATGTTGATTAGCTTGATTGTGGTGATCATTTCACAATGTGTGTGTATATCAAAATATCACTTGTGCCTCTTAAATTTGTACAATTTTTATTTGTCACTTTCTACCTTGATAAAGCTGAGGATGGGGGAAGTGGTATTGCCACTGTGACATAACAAAGTGCTGGGCTGAGATGGCTCAGCTCTGAAATCAATTCTCTCCTTGAGAAAATATGCTTTATTCTTTAGCTCCTTAGAGACCCAGTTCTAAACACCACCCAGATGTGAACTCTGCTTTGCTGATATCTCAGTGGCCTCTGGACCACAGCAAATATTAAAGTGAAATTTTTATAAGGTGGACTGGACATTTCAAATTCTATCATATGAAAGTTGTGTGCCCAATAGTGTTTGTTTTCTTCTTAGGAGAATATAGCCAGTTTTTTAAATTGGGGGTCAGGGATGAGTCACATAGTCATAGTATTTTATCTTATTTCTCTTAATGATGCTTTATTCTATCTTTCTGGGTCAATTTTTATAATTCTTTTAGAAATTATAATATGCATCTTTATCATTGTATGTTCCAAAAATATTGTTAGTTCACAAACAGTTTAGGAACTTAAGACTATATATTTCTAATAACTACCTCCCCTTATTTCCATGTATAACTTATGATCATTATTTATTATTTTTCTTTCAAACAGCCAAAGTTTTTAAGGCTATATTTAGTATCAATTACATAGAGATCTACTATATTTACTATTAATTCTTCCTGGGATTCTTCATTCCATCCTTAGGACCACAGACAAGATAGCAATCCCCTAAATCCCCATGATTTCTTTTTAACATTTTTAGAAATGCAGTTTTCCCAGAGATGAATTTTTTAGCTTTCATTTCTCTAAAGAAGTCTTTCTCAACCTTCATTTCTGAATAACATTTTAACTGATATAGAATTCTAGTCAGCACTTTAAACAAGTTGTTTCAATGTCATTTGGCATCAATTGTTTCTGATGAGAAGCCTGCTGTCATTCTTATTAGATACTCTGTATGTGATGTAGCTTTTTTTCTCTAATTGCCTTCAAGTTTTTCTCTTGATGTTTCTCTTGATGTTGCTTTTCAACAGCTCAACTATGTTTAACAGTAAGCTTACGTGTGCTTATCCTGCTGAGAATTCTCTAATCTGTGATTCTCTCAATTAAGTCTGGAAAATTCTCAGACACACAATTTTTGTGTGCAAAAATTCTTTGCACACATTCTACTGCCTTGTTCTTTCTATCCATTCTTCTTTGGTGACCCCAATAAATCATATATAGAGTTAGGTCATTTGAGTGTGTCTGGTTAGGGATATCCTGTTTTTGCATTGTACACACTTTTTTATTTTTCCTTCTGTTTTAGTTTGCATCGCTTCCATTTATTACCCAGAGTTGACTGATTCTTTCTTCTGCTGTATCCAGTCTACCAAACATGCAGTAAACTTCTTAAAGGGAATTCTTTACCCCTAATATTCTGTCCTAGCATTTCTGGCATTTCTACTTGATTCTTTTTATTTTTTCGATCACTCTGATGAAACTCCTCATCTGTTGATGCATGGTGTTCACCTTTTCCAGTAGCTCCTTTATCATATTAGTCATAGCTGTGTTAAGGTCCCTGTCTCATATTTCCAGCATCAGACCAATATGTGGGTCTGTATCTCTTAATTAATGTGCTTCTTTGCAATGAGCCTTTTTTTTATTTTTTGTCTTATAAATGTTTATTGTGTGTAATAGAATAGTAGAGACTGAGATAAATCCTATTTATTCTTGGAAATGTGCATACCTTCCCTGTCATGCAATTACTATGTGGTATGCAGAATTAAATCAACATACTCTTCAGTTGAGCTGGATTTGAATTTTCTTGTTTCTAAAGTAATTTTCAGCAAACTGCAGGCTTTAAATTCCTGCTTTATGCAAAGCCTGGAATGTCTAAGGGTCCTCAGTGTCCCTGCTCCACCTCCACTTTTTTATCCCTTAACCTTCCTGAGTGCACTGCACCTGCCCTTGGAGGGGTACACTTACTTAGGAGCTGCACACTCTGCACCTACGAGCCACATGGCTGCCCCAGCAGCCACACACTGGCACCGGCCAGGAGAACTTTCTCTGTGTATTTTTCTCTCACTGAGGTCCTGCTGCTGCATCTACTCAGTGGGTGGCTCATGTTGGAAGCAACTTGAGGGTTTCTGGATCCTGAGCCTCTGGGTGGGGCTTTCTCAGGGCTCCTTACTGAGATTATTCTGTCTCTTCTTCAAGGCCAGGCCTCCAGAGCACGTGGCGTTCCCACCTTCTCCGCATGGTATCTGGATGCTGCCTTGTTTCGAGGAAGAATTGTGGCATACTTGGCTTTCCTGCCTCTCTGCCAGAGACAAATGTTTTTTTCCAAGGATCAGTGCAGTGTCTGGGGCAGCCAACCTCCACCTGGAATCAGTGCATTTTCAAAGGCAAAGATGGGTTTTCTACCTCTCTCCCAGGGACAGCCAACTCTTTTCTGGTGTCAGAGAAGGATCCAGGCCATGGAATTACTAAAGGGAATTCTTGAAGCAGAAAGAATAGACTGCAGATTAATACCATAAAACTTATAAAAGCACAAAGCCACCTATGAAAGTGATACACCACATTAACAGAATGAAGGACAGAAGTATGATGACCATCTGATTAGATGTAGAAAAAGCATTTAATGAAATTCAATATCTCTTCATGTTGAAAACTCAACAAATTGGATATACGAGGGATGAACATCAGCACAATAAAGGCCATATATGACAAGCCCTCAGCTAACATCACACTCAACAGTGACAAGTCAAAAGCCTTTCCTTTAAGACCTACAGTGAGACCAGGATGCCAATCTCACCACTTCTATTCAACATAAGGACCGGGAGTCAGCCAGAGCAATTGGTCAAGAGAAAGAAATAAAAAGCATCCGAACAGGAAAGGAAATAGTGAAATTGTCTGCTGATGACATAACCTTATATAGAGAGAAAACTACAAAAAACTGTTAGAACTAATAAAAGAGTATAGTAAGGTTATAGGATACAAAATTAGCACTCAAAAATCAGTAGTATTTTTATACACTAACAATAAAACAACCAAACAACCCACAGTCTCATCTCTAATAACTATCAAAAAAATTAAAGTACTTAGGAATACATTTAACCAAGGAGGTGAAATATTTATAAACTGAAAACTACGAAACACTGATGAAAGAAATGGAAGAAAACACAAGGAAATGGAATGATCGCTCATGTTCTTCACTAGAAGAATAAATACTCTTAAAATGTCCATACTACCCAAAGAAGTGCAATCCCTATCAAAATTCCAATGACATTTCTCACAAAAATAGGAAAAGCGATCCTAAAATTCATGTGGAACCACAAAAAACTGTGAATAGCCAAAGCAATCATGACCAAAAAAAGCAAAGCTAGAGACATCACACTACTGACTTCAAACTATATCAGAAACCAATCAAAATAGCTTGGTACTGGCATAAAAATACGAACATCTAATGAAACAAAATATCCGGGAAATACACCCATGGATTAGCAGTCAATTGATTTTCAACCAAGTTTCCAAAATAACACAATGGGGAAAAAGATAATTTCTTCAGTAACAGGCGATGAAAAACTGGATAAACACAAACAGAAAAAGAGAATTGGACCCTTATCTCACACCACATGCCAAACTCAAAAGAGTTTGTGCACAGCAAAGAAAACAAGTAAAAAACAACCCATGGATAGGAAGAAAATATTTGCAAGCCATACATCTGATAAGAGGTTAATCCCCCAAAATACATAAGGAACTCAAACAACTCAATAGCAAGAAAGCAAATGACCAAACTCAAAAATAAGCAAAGCATCAAAAAGACATTTCTAAGAAGAAGGCATACAAATGGCCAACAGACATATGAAAAAAAATGTTCACTAGCCATTAGGGAAACACAACTTAGAACCACAAGGAGAAATCACCTCAGACCTGTCAGAACAGCTATCATCAAAAAAAGACCAAAGATTTGTTGTGAAGATGTGGAGAAAAGGGAACCCTTGAACATTGTGGGTAGAAATGTAAATTAGCAGCCAGGCATGGTCGCTCACGTCTATAATCCTAGCACTCTGTCTGGGAAGCCAAAGTGGATGGATTGCTTGATCTCAGGACTTCAAGACCAGCCTGAGCAAAAGCAAGACCCTCACTCTACTAAAAAGAGAAGAATAAAAAGAAAACTAGCCAGGCGTTGTGTTGGGCACCTGCAGTCCCAGCTATTTGGGAGGATAAGGCAAGAGGGTTGTTTGAGCCCAAGTTTGAGGTTGCTGTGAGCTATCATGCTATAGCACTCTACCAAGGGTGACAGAGTGAGAATCTGTCTCAGAAAAAAAAAAAGAAAGAAAGAAAGAAAAGAAAAAGAAATGTAAATTAGTTTAGTTACTTTGGAAATAGTATGGAACGGTATGGAAATTCCTCAAAAAGCTAAAAATATAATTATCATAGAATCTAGCAATTCCACTTCTGGGCATCTAGTCAAAAGAAGTGATATCAGGATGTCAAAAATATATCTGCACTCCTGTGTTCATTGTGGCATTATTCACAGTGGTCAAGATGTGGAACTGACCTAAGTGTCCATCAACAAAGGAGTGGGTTAACAATATACATACATATACACCCAATGTAATACTCTATAACCTTTTTAAAAGGAGGAAATTCTGTCATTTGTGTATAACCTTTTTTTTTTTTTTTTTTTGCAGTTTTTAGCTGGGGCTGGGTTTGAACCCGCTACATCCAGCATATGGGGCCGGCACCCTACGCCTTTCAGCCACAGGTGCCGCCCCAAATTCTGTCATTTGTGAAAACATGGATGAAACTGGAGGATAGTATGACAAGTGAAATAAGCTAGACACAGAAAGACAAGTATCACATGTTCTCAAACAATCAAACTCATGGAAGCAGAGAACAGACTGGTGATCACCAGACACTGGGGTTGAAGGGAATGGGAAGATGTTGGTCAGTTGGTTCAGAGTTTCAGTTAGACAGGAGAAATAAACAAGTATTTGTGGTGATAGGTATGGAGGCTTGATTCGACAATTCTGCCTTGTGTACACACATATATCATAACATCAATTGTACCCCATAAACACATACCATTATAATTTGTCAATATAAACTTTAAAAATAATTTTAAGTTGAAAGGTGCACAATATAAACTGATGACAAAATATGTAAAGAATATCTTGGGGTTTCATTATTGTACACAGCTTTGATTCAATTTAAAAAAAAAGAATATCTTGGGGGCAGGACACAAGGATGGAGGGACTTTATCTAACAAATGCAATCAGTGTAACGTAATTCTTTGTGCCCTCATTGAATTCCAAATAATACATAAATAAACAAATAAAAATATATAAAGAATAAAAATTCAACAGGAAAAACTTTTACCAAATAGAAAAAAAAATAGGCCAAGGAACTAAAGAGGCAACACCCAGAAAAGCAATACTGCATGGTGAGCAAGTATTCACGAAATTCCAGTGGACACCTTTAAGACTGGGGACGAGGAGTGTGATGATACCAAGTATTGGCATGAACATTAGAAAACCAGAACTCTCAGAATTTCCAGCAGAGTGTACAATACCACAGCACTTTGGAGAGCAACTTGGCCCTAATATTCACAGTGAAAATGCTTTGATCTAGCAGTTTCTCTCAGGGGCACACTCCAGCTCACAGGATTGCACGCACAAGCAGCCACGCGCGAGCAGCCACACAAGAGCAGCCACGCATGAGCGGCCACGCAGGAGTGGCCACGCACGGCAGAGGGGTTTTTCTGACATTGTTTTCAGGAGCAAAACCTTTTTAAACAAGTTAATTGTCCATCCATAGAGAAATGAAGACCTGAATTGTGTACTTTTCAATAATTAAATATTTATTTTAAATGACTGAATGCATCTTTGCTTTCCTGTGTTTAAAAATGTTGTCATGAATAAAACAAACAAACAAAAAGTTACCAAAGGTCCCATAATTCATAAACTAGGAAATTAAAGAACATGGCCTCCTTTGGCAGGTGCAGGCTGGCTCACGTTCACTGCAGATTCAGAGCAGGCTGAGCACCACACAAATCACCAGGCTTATTGTCCCTCCTGCTGCTGACAGGAGCATTCACAGGCAGAGAAGCCCAAAAGGCACATGTGACCATCCAGAGTTTCATGCACATGTGTGTACGTAGATACATACATACACATTCACATATACACATATGCACACAGCTGCAGGCATGCACACGTACATACCCGCAGATCAAATATGGACACACACAGCCTCAAATACAAACACACACTTGCACACACACTGCCTGCTCCCTGAACACCAGCAAGGCAGAAGGGGGACCCTGGGAATACAGCCTTTTGAGAATGGACATCCTCAGAGATTAAGGTTCCTGATGGTGGTAGGAGGAAGACCTGCCCGTGCAGTCACCAGTGTGTAAGTGATCCCATCTGCTTCAGAGCGCCTCACTGTCACACAGAGGACGGTGTCCACGGAAAGACCAGCAGGCAAATAGAGCAGAAAGCAATGTAGGGAATAGAACAGAATCCGAAAAAGAAGTAGAAGAAAAACCAAAGCTCTCTTTATTTTAGACACCTTTATATCCAAAGAAATAAATGGGAAGGGTAGCAGATGGGGATAAGCAGGACTGGAATATACGGGGGAGCCATAAAAATGCTAAATCCCCTTTGCTTTGATGTTCTCACTCCTCCTGTGAAAATAATATCAGGCTATGAAAAATCCACATGGTTCATGACTAATAATCATCAGCATTAAGAATCACTTTAAAGGGCAATAACAGGAGGTCAGTGAAGCAAATCACAGCCCCCTCACATGACAAGTTATCACAGTAAATCAAAATGGCAATTTAAAGATTAAGTAGCAATTCACAAATGTATGTTTGGTGCCATGACAGAAAATTGCATATCGCTATCTGCACACTGTAACATGTGTGCCCGTGCACCCAGAGACAAAGGGTGGACAGAGGCCTGAGAAACAAACTCATGGCAAGATGCTATGCCAAGTTTTAAAAATGAGGTTGTTGTCACATTATTGATTATTCAATGAACTCACTTAAAAATCTGAAATAACCTTTTTTTTATAATTTAGCGATAGGGTCCCCTGATAGATGTGGCTACTTTACAAGTTGCCAACTGCCCACTGATTCCTGGAGGACCAGCATCACATCAACAAGCTGTTTATATCAGGCTGCTCGTGGCAAATTCCCGAACAAAGCTGAAGATCCAGCAGATGGTTTTCCACACTGTGTTATATTTATTAACATTTAGCCCAGACTTAATTGACAATACTAAACCCTGGTTCTTTAAACATTCAGTTTCATTATTTGCAATGGTAATTTTGGTAAACAGTAGCTATTCCAAAGCTCTGTAGTGTGAAATTAAATTTGTTGGTTAATTAATTGGAAGAATGTAGCAACTTCATTCTGCTTAGAGATTGTGGCGTTGGTGTGGCATTGAAATTAGGGATCTGTAAAATTACTCACAGTATAGCAAAGTCGAAACAATAGGATAAATAAAGTTACCAACTTTTAGACAGTAGCAAGCACCGAGTATCTTGGAACAATGCTATTGCAGAATTAACGCACTGCATATTCATTAGAGGATATTCTTAACGTGTAGGCTTTAATAACAAATGCTTTGCTCCTTTGCTGTGTGGGGATCCCTACACCCTCAAATTGTGTGTGTGGACAATACTTATCTATAAACATTGCCTTTTTCAGAATATGAAGTTGGAGTGCTTTTCTCTAAGGACAAAGGGGGAAAAAGCAGCTATTCAGCGAATTGCCTTACAGCTCAAATTCATTACATTACATCAGTGTTTTCTATTACCTTCTTATCAACCTTCCAGTTATAAATTAAAACATCAACTATCCTAGACAAGGACTTTTAAATGGTGACTTCAAGAGATAATCACCAAACAAATGTTTGACCTCCATGTTTTAGTGGGCCAAAAACACTACTGATTATAATAATGAGATGCTGGATTTTTTTGACCTATTGAATTGGCAAGAATTAAAAGCTTAAATAATCCCAGTGTTAACACAGTGGGTGAAAAAGCATTTGACACACTCTTCAATAGGAGTAGAAATGGATGCATTTATGAAAGCAATTTGGTAGCAAAAAATATCAAAGATATAGCAAAAGCCTTTATATAGTACCTCCCTAGGTATTTCATATTTAGAAATATATTCCTCAAGTGCAATTGTGCATGAGCGAATTTTAAAAGTATATGTACACAAATATTAACCACAACATTCTGTATGACAATAAAATATTCCAAATGATTAACTCTGGCCTATAATATAGTATAGATTAAATAACTATTCGGTCCCATTCAATGCATAATTTCAATTATGCAGAAATAGAGAATAATGTGCCAGGAGACAGTATTATGATAAAGCAACATGTTCATCATCTACTATTAAGAAGCAGGCAAAAACTGTATTGCAGAATAAACACCCTTCCTTGAAGTTATATGTATTTTTATTTCTAGTAGATCGACTTAGAGGTTACATGGTTTTCAGCATGCAAGCCAGTAGAGGACATTTAATTTCTTATTCTGTTTCTTCATTTAATATGGTTTTGTAATTAGAAAAAAAAATCACTGAAATTATTTAAGATACAATAATCATTTCTTCCCCCAAAGGGATATGGAAACAGCCTTGTCAAAGACAAAAACCAATCACACCTCCTGGGGCCAGGCGCAGGGCCTGAATCAGTGAGCTCGAAAAAGGAGTTGTCACCAATGAGTAAGGCCAAGTTGCCTTCCCCAAAGGCCTTGCTTTGTTGCTTCCACCTCAGAAGCCATAAACAACCACAACAAACTATGCTTCACAGGCTCATAGACCGCATCTCACAGATGTTTTTATGAGGATGCGTTGGACAACGTATGTAAATATGCTTTGCAAATGATAAGACACTACAGTATCGTTTCTTAAAACAACATAAATGAGACCAGATCAAAAATGAAAATGGTATTAAAAGAAGTACAAGCAGTAGAGGAGCCGTAACTCCTGACAATGAGTTTACTGCTCCTTGGATGGGGAGAAACATATGTCTCCTTTTGTTATAATACTTCCAAATCCTTTAGAAATGATCTTCAGGCGGGGGGGGGGGGATGGGGGCAGGCCAGTTTATCTCTTTCCTGGTCTCCTCACTTGTTCTGTGTTATTTTATGAAATGGTCAGGTACCGCCACAGAGAAGATCGAGAAGGAACCAAAGTGTGTTACACTCCCAGGTCCTAGAAGCTGGAGGTGCATCAGGCCTCAGCTTTTATTGGGAAAGGGGAGGTCAGGCCGGGCGAGCAGTTTGGGAGCAGCTAGTTTGAATAATTTCTGAAAGCCCTGGGCTCTGGGGGTGGTCCCTACTTGCCTGGGGCAATTAAGGCAGAGGAACCCTGCCTCCTGAGGGATGTGGGTCAGACAGGGTTGCGGCTCTGGATGGGGTAAAAGTTCACTTCATATCAAAGGCACACTCCTACTGTGCCCTTTGCTGTCTCTAAGAAGTGACTGACCCTGGGAAGGGCATTCTCTCCTTGGCAAGAAAGACATTTTAAAATGTCAAAACATCATGCTATAAAGAAAAAATTTTTAAATGTAAACAGTACAGCACTAGAAAAGATGTCAGATAAAACAGAAATTCCCAGTGCATAGGAGAGGCTCAGGAGAACAGGCAAGGGTGCGCCCCCCAACCCCGGTTGGCGGCGTGCCCTCAACTGCACTGTGGGTCCTCCGTCCTTGGTGTTGACTCCGAGTCTTCTTAGACTGATTGTTCCTATCTACAGTGTCTTTTACAGGCTGTCACAACTTTGACTTTGGCAATTAAAACAAACTTAAATGCAGATTTTAGAATGCAAAGGTGAAACACTGGGGAATTTTTCAAGCAATACTGTCACCTTCCAGAGGACATGGACAGAGGTATTTTTGTCTTTGGGGGGAATTTGTGCAAGTAAAAGTTGTGAGAATGATTTCCAGAAACCAGATGCAGGTCTCAGACCAGAGAAAACAAGAGTGCAGACATCATAGTTCCAGCCACAGTCCAGAAGGATGAGGAGACCCCAGCCAGGAGGAACCTCTGGAAGTCCAGGGGCCAAGGAGGGAAGGCCCCACACATGGGACCAGGCAGAGGCAGGACTTAGCTGCATACTGGTTCTGGGATGGCAGAGCTCTGCCTGGACCACCGTCAATCCAGACAGCCCCATCCTCATGTCCATTGCCAGCTGCAGAGGAGTTAACTTCCCTTAGCAGGTTGGGCAAAGAGGTAGAAAGGACACAAGGAGAAAAAGTAAATAGAAGCCTCCTCCCCTCCTAAGTTCAAGTTGGGAAAAAGCAAGACAACCTCATTTTAAACAGAGACTGAGTGTGAATTAGAACCAGGAATTCTCATTACTATAATAATTTGAGACACTTATGGGAACTCAGTGACAAGGTGGGGGCCAGGCAGAGGACTAGCCTGGGCACTCCCTGCTAGAGCTGTGCACGTGTCCAGGCACTGACAGGGCCCATGTGCAGCTGTGCCAACCTCAGCATCATGGGTGAGAGCCCCTGCCTGCCACCCCTCCCCAGGCACACCTTGACCCCTTCCTGCCCAGGGAATATTTCAGGGCCTTCACCACAGGCCCTCCACCCAGGAACCATTGAGTGACTTCTCTGTGGCCTCAGTGAACACGTAAGAAGTATAGAGTGACACAACTCAAATGCTCCAAGGTTGGTGACCCCAGAGATCCCATGTCAGAGCCTGGAGATAAAGCAGAGTGACCAATCCCTGACCACATAGGAAGTGGACAGTAGAGCTGGGACGAGAACCCAGGGTCTGAGTTTGTGTCTGCACCCCTCACAGGTCTGACCTTCCCCCACCTCCAGGAGAAGGGGGGAGGGGGTCCAGTTTCTCAGCTGGGAGACCAGAACCCTGACTCTGATAATTGCCACCTTTGTAGCTTTTCATTTCCTGGACTCTGCCTAATTCATTCTCTCTCTCTCTCTCTCTCCAGCTCCACTCTGCCCCACTGTCAAAAGTAACTGTACAGAATGTGTTTCATCTCTTTGCCTGATGTCGGGTTTTGTTTATCTTTGAGAATAGGAATGTCCTATTGTCAGATGATACAGCAGTTTTTGTGGTTTCCTCTTTCTGCCAGAGATGCTGGGACTGAGCCCCTTGCAGAGCTCCATGCTGAGCCATTTAGGTGTCCTCTGGAACACATAGCACCTGGGTATGGTGTGTACCCAGGAGAGCTCCAGCTGCTGTGCCAGGCAGCAGATGCTGTGTGGGCGGAGGCCTCTTCTGCTCGACCTGGGGTTTTCAGATCCTGGCTGTGGTCTGCTCCAAGTAGCACCCCATTGGGTATGGGGTTAGGTGAGGAGGAGAAGGAATTCAGCATCCAAAGTAAGAGAACGAGAGGGGAGAGAGAAGTGTGGGAGGAACGGTGGAGAATCAAGGCAGGAGGACTCAGCATGAACCTCCTGGGTCTCCCCAGTCTCCAATTCATCTTGCAGCCAGGGAGGCCTGGCTCCTATCACATTCTCTATGCTGGGTGTTGCCCCTCTCAGGAAAAGTTGAAAGTGATTCAAGTCCCAGGATCATTTTATGCTGTTTTTACTGAACCAAGCAACCCTGAATAGAGCCTGCAGGCCCCAGGCACAGGGATCCCAGCTCCTCACTAATAATATCCATTAGCACCTACGGCAAACTCCAGTCCTCAAGGGCCAGGCACAGAACCCAGCAAAGAAAGTTGTTTTCCCACCTTTACATTTTCATTGGAGGCTCTTTCAGGAGGCAATTTAAGAACATTTCACTTTGAGATTCGTAGTTAAGACCAGAAGTAGATAAAGCAATTACACAAGTCTTAACAACTTGAAATGGACTTGTCTGGGAAAACCAAGCTCTGGAGAGCTTTGCCTCAGTTTTCTCAACCCTCACCTGCTTGAAACATCCACTGGAGACCAGTTCTGGTCACCTGACACTTTATTGCTTAAAAAGGTCCATCATCCCTAAGTAATTACACCCTGTGGGAGCACAAATGCCCTGCATTTTGCCCACTACTCTCCTACCCAAGCCTAGAACATGGCCAGTAAGTAGCCCCTGAATACAGAAAGATGAATGGAAGGAATGAATGAACGGATGAATGAATTCTTCTGTGGGTGATTTTCTCATATCTGGGCACTTCTAACTGTGAAACAAAATCATTTACCTTGCCCTGCAATCTCTTCCTTGCAGCTCTGCAGGTCTTGCCACTTGGGCCACACCAAGCTAGTTGTAGATTGAAAATGGTTCTCTTGCCTGGCCTATCCCCTCCCTCTCCCAGGAAGCTTTTCTTCTTCAGTCCGAATGTCCACATTTCCCATGATCCACTGGGAATCCTTGTTTTCCCTCTGGGTTCTGGGCCCATCTAACCATACCGCCCTCTGCTCTTTAAAGGCGCCATCCAGAAATGAGTGCAGTCCTCCAGCTCACTGACCCACTGCCCCCCCATGCCTCATCTCAGTACTGCCCACACTGTGTGTAGCCATAGCCCCTCACAGCCTCACGTGTCTATTCATTTTACAAAAGCAATCTGTGTGTTCTGAAAAGGCGACACCAACAGGGCTCTGCACGATCAGCAGCGCAGAGTGGGACAAAGCCTGGGCAGGTGGTTGCTCCAGGCCTGGGGAGGGACCTGCCCCACAAAGCCCAATCACCCTAATTTCTAAGCCCATTATCACATCACTTTTCTTCATAAAAAGGGCAGCCATCCTCAAATTTCTCAGTAACTCTCTTCTGGAATTTTTGGTGAGGCGTCTTCCCTCCCTGAATTCTCTCTTCCCCACGCGTGGGCCCCCAGCAGAGTGCCTTACCTGAAATTGCAGGATGTGAGCTCCATGCCCTGCAGTGGCTGTGCTACGGGTGCTATCACTCCCCCAAATTTCTCATCAGCCCCTCTCATTTAAAATTTCTCATCTTGTCTCCAGAAACTGTGAGCATTTTATTTTGTGGCTAGCTACGGAGTCCCCTGTCAAGTCAAAAACACCTTCCTAATAATTCCAGCTCATCCATTCATTCGTTTTTTTTAGAAAATAAGGACTTTGAGTCTACTTGAGGCCAGATACATTCCTGATGGTGGGGCACACAGTAAACAAGCAGGCCAGGCACTGCCCTCATGGAGTGATAAGAAACAGCCCACAAACTGGACTCATTTCAGCTCATGGGTGACAGTGGACAGGGTCTGCTAAGAAATACTCCTAGGAAGACTGTGTCCTGAGATAGGGCAGAGCTGGGCTTCTCCTGAGCAATTAGCAATGGTTTTACAAAAAGTGAATTATGTCACTGATCACATTTCTCTTTTTGCCTTGGCTACCAGGAAGCTCAGAGACAGGGTAGACATTTTTAGCCTCATTCTAGAGTTTACTGAGTTTTTGCATTTGTTGCTTTTCCTTCTTTGGTTTCTGCTTCTGTTTTTGCATTCTGGTTGCATACAGACACTTGGAATATTATATAGAATTATAGGAAATCTCATCAGTACCCTTAATTATTCTTGGAACAAGTCTGAGTCGAAAATCACTTCTATAGAAACACACATTTTTACCAGGAATTCATAACTGCACGCAGAACCTAATCTTAAAAATTAACTCTCCTCTTTCCCAGGAAGCTCTGATTCATCACTATACTAAGGACTTAGTCTGCTCACTTGTCAAAGAGAAAAGGTAATCAAGGGTTGCAGCCTGCCTGCCTGTCAAGGAGAACCTCAAAGCCCAATGAGCACAGGAACTCTAAGGCGGTTTCTCCCAGTTACAGCAGGGTGGAGTCCCACAGGGGTGTCTCTCAGGCTGAGACTGTCTCTTCCCTGGGGAAGTGTCCCCCCCTATTGTGAGCCAAGGTTCCTGAGCCCCACCTCCAAGGTTAGAGCTGACACGTCCACTTCCTAGTTGCCTTAGCTCAGAGAAGCAGCTTACCCCTTTCTCTAGTGGAGACAGCAGCCTTGGTGCTGACTGCTGCGTTGGCTCTGTGGTCAGGACACGTCACACGGTGACCCTGCCTGGCAGGCGATTGTCCTGCCACATGAGCACTGCAGAAAAAAACAGTGGCTACTGCATTGTCACTATGACCCGTGCATAGCTGTCACTAAACCTCCCTGAACCACCATCCTGCACAGCTGAGATGATGGCTCATTGGCAGGAATGGAAACCCCAGGTCCCAGAGGAGGTTGAGAGAGGGGGCTTTTCTCAGAGAGATAGCAAAGCTGTCACAACA
Organism: Perodicticus potto; assembly: GCA_963574655.1. Classification (NCBI taxonomy): domain Eukaryota; kingdom Metazoa; phylum Chordata; class Mammalia; order Primates; family Lorisidae; genus Perodicticus; species Perodicticus potto. The sequence goes on along the minus strand of CAUYRH010182215.1, from coordinate 20,851 downwards.
GTGTCCACATCCTGGGGATTATTTCTAGAGAGTAACTAACTTCAGAGGCAAGCTGGAGACTAGTCCACGTCCTCTAAGAGACCTGTGCTTCCTTGAAAGAAAGTATGTGTCTGGGCTCAGCGCCTGTGGCTCAACGGGCTAAGGCGCCAGCCACGTACACCTGAGCTGGAGGGTTCGAATCCAGCCTGGGCCCGCCAAACAACAATGATGGCTGCAACCAAGAAATGGCCGGGCGTTGTGGTGGGCGCCTGTAGTCCTAGCTACTTGGGAGGCGGAGGCAGGAGACTTGCTTAAGCCCAGGAATTGGAGGTTGCTAGCTGTGATGCCACTGCACTCTATCCAGGGTGACAGCTTGAGGCTCTGTCTCAATAAAAAAAAAAAAGAAAGAAAGAAAGTGTGTGTCTGTTACATAAATGGGGGGAGGGGCAGAGGAGGTAACTTTCCAGATGTTTATGAAATGGAACTAAGAGCATCAACCAGATTGTGAAGTCCAGACCTCCAGCCTCTAATCAAACTCTCACTGAAGGTCTATTTCATGGAGGGGACTGAGGAGCCAGCCAGTGTGTGGCAGAGAGGAGAACAGATAGCGCTGGCACCTCCTGGCAACCATGGGGTGGGGGGGGCATCATCAGGGGGTGGGGATGGGCCACCCCCCAGCTTCCCATTCACCTGTTTCTGGGAGGGGGGAGATGGTCTGCTACAGGGAACTCTTGTTGGGAGGAAAACTGAACTGAAGTTGCAATGAGGGGGTAGGTCGCAGGGAGAAGAATTTAAGGCGCCTGACAATCCCATTGAGACAGTGCAAGGATGAGAAAGAGGAAAGAGGAAGGGACAGGACGGAGGACAGTCACAGAGTGGACCAGATTCGGAGGAGCCCAGAGCCGATTCATTTGCTTTGACCAGCTAAGCCCCTTGCCCGTCTGCAGATGAAGAACTCCCGGAACAGAAATGATCAGACAACCCGTGAGCGGGGCGCCAGTCAGGGGCCTGCGCTCTGGGGACAGCTGCTGGTGCCTGGTCCTGATGGAGCCTGCGCTCTCTAAGTGCCAGCAGCTGCTCCTCTGGCCACCCGGAGCTCCCTGGACTGCCCTCCTTAGGAAATTGATTCGTTTTTGAAGAGGAACGGGGGACTCTTCCTGAGGGCAGCGCTTCTAATTAGTCTCAGAAAACAAACCACTCCTTGGTCAGGGAAAGGCTTTGAGTGGCAGCTAGTTATTACCCTGCGGTCCCAGAGGCTAACTTAAGTCTGGCACTTGTGTCCTGCCAATCACCCAAGCCAGGAGTCTTCAGGGCCTGCCTGTGCCTGGAGCTCTGTCCCTGTCGCCGCTGCCACCTGCTTTCACTGGCAGGCACTCTCCACCATACCTGCATTGGCTCTGCCTGCCCCGGAACCTCTTCTTCCTCTCCTGAAAAATAGTGTGTTGGTTAAAAAATAAAAAAGTGTGTTGATTAGTCACATGCGTCACTTGGCTAAGGCCATGGTGCCTGTGTGGTCAAACTCTAGTCTGAGATGTTGCTGTCTCCTCCACCAGACAGTGGGCCCCCTCCCATCAGTTGAAGGCCCCCTCTCCTTTGTTGGTCTGTGAGCCCCACAACTCACTCTGTTGTCCACATCCAGTGTGCGCTTTTGGTGACGTCAGGCCTATTAAACTGTGCGGCGATGAGGAACATCTTACCAACCAGAGCACTATGCTTCTGCACAGTTCCTAACGTGTTTTAGTCTTACAGACCCCGCCAATTTCCAGAGTGACTTGGGCAACTTTTAATCCTATCCCCTTCCTTGAGGTTGTTTAATGCATCTGTAACAACTGGATTCACCTATTATATTCAGCCCTCCATGCTGGGATCCCTGAACTTTTAGATGATATATTTTAATTTGCATGCATTGAAGTTCACTCTGGGTTTTAATGAATGCATGTGGTGTCATACAGAATAGTTACCCTGCCCTATAAAGTCCTCTGAGCTTCACCTACACATACACAACCATTCTACCCCCACTTCAAGTTCTGGTACCGATGACTTATTCATCATCTCTATATTTTTTGTCTTTTCTGAATTGTCATATAATTAGAATCACACAGCATGTAGCCTATTCAGATTGGTTTCTTTAACTTAGCAATATTCATTTAAGATTGATTTTACGTGTTTGTAAAGCTTGCTAGCTCAGTTTTTTAAATTATTAATTAGTATTACTATCCATTATATGTATGTTTCACAGTTTGTTTATCCTTTCTCCCAACAAGGGCATCTTGGTTGCTTTTAGCTTTGGAAGATTGGGAATAAAGTTGCTATGAACATTTGCATGCAGGTTTGTGTAGGGGACATAAGTTTTCAGATTAGTTGGGAAAATATCTAGGAGTATGATTGGGGGATCACTACATTTAGCTTTATCAGAAACTGCCAAGGTGATTGTACTATTTTGCATCCCCACCGGTAATGATTAAGTATTCCTGCTGTTTCACATTACTGCCAGCAAGTAATATTAGGATTTTTTTAAATTTCAGAATATTATGGGGATACACACTTTTTAGTTAGACAGTTTGCTTCTATACATTTTAAGTAAAAGTTATAAGTACGTCTTTCACCCATAAAGTGTGCATTGTACCCATTGGGTGTGAATTTACCCATCCTCTTCACTCACCCCCTCCCACCTGCTTGCTTTCCATTGAATTTTACTTCCATGTGTGCAGATAAGTATTGATCAACTAGTTCCAGTTTAGTGTTGAACACATGTGGCACTTGTTTTTCCATTCTTGTGATGCTTCACTTAAAAGAAGGGTCCCAGTTCCATTCAGATTGTTACAAAACGTACTAATTCACTTTTTTATGGCTAAGTAGTACTCCATGTATTCATATACCACATTTTCTTAATCCACCCAGCTCTGGGCACTTGGGTTGTTCCCACATCCTTGTGATTGGAAATTGTGCTACTATAAACATTCTAGGACAAGCGTCTTTTTTATAAAATGCCATTTTTTTCCCTTTGGGTAAATATTCAGTAGTGGGATTGCCGGGTTGAATAATAGGTCTCCTTTTAGTTCTTTGAGGGATCTCTATACCACTTTCCATAGGGACTGTACTAGTTTGCTGTCCCACCGAAGTGTATTAGTCTTCTTTTCTCTCTCCATCCTCTCCAGCATCTGTTGTCTTTTGGACTTTTTGATGAAAACCATTCTTGGGCGGTGCCTGTGGCTCAGTGAATAGGGTGCTGGCCCCATATACCGAGGGTGGTAGGTTCAAACCTGGCCTCGGCCAAACTGCAACAAAAAAATAGCTGGGCATTATGGCAGACACCTGTAGTCCCAGCTACTTGGGAGGCTGAGGCAAGAGAATCCCCTAAGCCCAAGAGCTGGAGGTTGCTGTGAGCCCTGACGCCATTGCACTCTACCGAGGGCGACAAAGTGAGACTTTGTCTCTAAAAAACAAACAAACAAACAAAAAAAGCCATTCTCACTGGAGTTAAGTGGTATCTCATTGTGGTTTTAATTTGCATTACCCTGATGGTTAGAGACTTTGAGCATTTTTTCATATGTTTATTGGTCTTTATCTTCTTTTGAAAAACTTCTCTTATCTTTTGCCCACTTTTTTATGGGGTTGGTTGTTTTTTTTTATTGCTAATTTGCTTCAGTTCTTTATAGATTCTGGTTATTACCCTTTTATGGGATATACAACCTGCAAATATTTTCTCCCATTCTGTGGGTTGTCTATATATTCTATTGATTGTTTCCTTGGCTGTGAAAAACCATTTTAATTTGAACAGGTCCCATTTGTTTATTTTTGTTGTTGCTATGATTGCTTCTGGGGTCTTCTTCATAAAGAATTTCCTTAGGCTGATGTATAAGGGTTTTTCTGATATTTTCTTTTAGAATTCTTATGGTTTTGTACTTTAGGTTTAAATCTGTTACCCATCGTGAGTTAATTTTTGTGAATGATGAGAGGTGTGGCTTGTATTTCAATCATCTATATGTGGTCATCTAGTTTTCCCAGTACCATTTATTAAAAAGGGATTCTTTTCCCCCACTGTATGCTTTTTGCTGCTTTACCAAAGATCAGATGGCCATGAGGATGGTTTCAGTTCTAGATTCTCTGTTCTGCTCCAAAGGTCTATTTCTCTATTTTTATGCTAACACTATGCTATTTTGGTTACTACAGCCTTGTAGTATAGCCTGAAGTCTGATAAAGGAGTTCTACACTTTGTATGGAATCAGAAAAGACCCCAAATAGCCAATGCAATCTTATGAAATAAGAATAAATCTGGGCACATCACCTTGCTATCTGAGTGCCTGTGGCAGAAAATATTAAGTATCCATCAACCAAAACCGTCCTCTCCTTCTTCTGGGCACATGGCTTGACTACATCACCTTGGAGACAAGGTGTATGCCTTGCAGACAACTATGACCATTGATAAACTTTCCATTGGCACTAAATGAGCGTTTTTTGTTCAAAAAAAAAGCCCACAAAAACAAAAACAAGAACTCCTTTTCAGTGATGAAGAACACTTCCAGGCCAATGTGTTCATAGTGGGCACAACTCCTTCAGTCTCTTTTCTAACTTTCCCCCAGCAACATGCTAGATGTGGCCAAGGCCCTGTTTTAGCAGAAGAACACAACTTGAGGGAAGCTGTGTCAGGACTGTTTCCAGCCCACTAACCTGGAATGCTCACCCTGACCTGCTATATTAGAGAGAAATTCATTTCTCTATTCTTTAGGGAACTGCATCTGAGGTCTTTTGGTTACAGCAGCTTAGCTTCATCTTAACAGAAGTTAGTTCCTTGAAGCAGGGTGGAACCGTATCTGAAATGACTGATGTAGGACTGTGGCTGAGCATCTGTGGATTGTTGAACAAACATGGTACAGTCTGGAAACACTGCCTATTAGTCAGGGTTCTCCAGAGAAACAGAACTAATAGGATGCCCACATATATAGAAAGATGTATTTTAAGGAATTGGCTCGCATGCTTGTGGAGGTTTGGTGAGTACAAAATCTGATGGCAGAGCCTGGCAGGCTAGAGACCCAGCAAAGAGCCCCTGTTAGTTCAAGTGGGGTCTATTCAGGTCCTCTGTTCTGTTCCATTGGTCTATGTCACTCTCCTGTGCCAGTACCATGCTGTTTGGGTCACTTAATAACCTTGTAGTATAGCTTGAAGTCTATTAAAGTGATGCCTCTGATTTATTCTTTTTGCTTAAGTTGCTAGTACTAAGATTTTAGATTTTTAGCATTCAAATAGATTTGTACTGTCATTGTGATTTTATTTGCATCTGCCTAATGACAAATGATATTAAGTGTCTTTATATATGAGATATGCTTATTTTCCTTATATTTATCATCTTTAAAGTGATATATACTAAAATCTTTTGCATAATTTTTAATTCAGTGTTTGGTTTTTCATTGTTCAGTTTCAGAAGTTCTTTGTACATTCTGAACACAAGTCCTTTATCAGATATGTTATTTACCAATACTTTCTCCCAGACTGTATCTTCCCTTTTCCTTCTCTTAACAGTGTACTTCACCAAGCAAACACTTTTAATTTTAATAAAGTCCAAATTATCTATTTGTTTTCATTGATCTAGCTTTGGTGTCGTATCTAAAAACTCATCCCCAAATCCAAGGTCATATAAATTTTCTCCTACATTTTCTTCCTATAGTTTTATAGTTTGCATTTTACATTTAGGTAAATAATGTACCTCAAGTTGGCTCGGCACCTGTAGCACAGTGGTTACGGCACCGGCCACATACACCAAGGGTGGTGGGTTCAAGCCCGGCCCGGGCCAGCTAAACAACCTTAAAAAAAAAATGGCCAGGCATTGTGGTGGGTGCCTGTCATCCCAGCTACTTGGGAGGGTGAGGCAAGAGAATCGCTTAAGCCAGAGAGTTTGCGGTTGCTGTGAGCTGTTACACCATGGCGCTCCACCGAAAGTAACATAGTGAGACTCTGTCTCAAAAAAAAAAAAAAATATATATATATATATGTATGTATGTATATATATATATGTACCCCAAGTCAATTTTTGTAAAAGGAGAAATGTGTGTGGCGAGGTTCATAGTTTTGGCGTATGGACTTCTGCTTTATCCTGCAAACTTTGTTGAAAAGGCTATTCATTCTTTGTCCATTGAATTGCTTTGGCATCTTTGTCAAAAGCGATTGACCATACTTGTGCAGAGCTATATTTGCTGTCTCTATTTTGTTCCATTGATTTATGTACCTATTCTTTTGTTGAACCTGCTGTCTTCATTAATGTACCTCTTACAGGAAGTTTGAAGTAGGGATCTGTGAGTTCTCCAACTTTCTTTTTCTGATGCATTATGTTGGATACTCTGGGTCCTTTGCCTTTGCATGTCAGCTTTAGGGTCAAGTTTTCAATTATCTGTTAATAGCTACTGGCTTTCTAGTATTTTTAATGGGACTGTGTTGAATCTATAAAATGAGTGGTAAAGAATTGATCTCTCAGCTGTATGGAGTCCTTTAACCAGTGACACTAAATATCTCTTCATTTATTTACATTTTTTTAGTCTCTTTTATCAGTGTTTTACACATTTTCACATATTTACCCTGTGTATATTTTGTGAGATTTAAACCTAAATGTTTCTTTTTTGGTAGTGGCGTAAATAGTAATTTTTTTTTCAAAGTCCAGTTGTTTATTGCTGATATATAGAGAAGCAATTGACTTTTACATATTGACTTTATATCCTCTGACCTTACTATCATTTCTTATTAGTTCCAGAAGAGTTTTTTTGTCAGTTCTTTGGGATTTTCTCTATAGACAATCATATTATCTGTGAATAAAGATACGTTTATTCCTTCTTTTCCAATCATTTTATTTCATTTTCTTTTCTTATTGCACTACCTAGGGCTTCTATGTACAGTTTTGAATAGGAGTAGAGGAGGGGACATTGCTGCCTTTTTCTCAGTCTTCAGAGGAAACCATCCAGTTTCTCACCATTAAGTGTGATGTTCACTGTAGTATTTTTGTAGAAGTTCCTTATCAGGTTCAGAACGTTCCCCCTATGTTCCCAGGTTGCTGGGTGTTTTTGTTGTTGTTGGTTGGTTGTTTGTTTGTTTGTGAATGGGTTTTGAACTTTGTCAAATGCTCTTTCTGCAACAATTTATATGATATTTCCATTGCTTTACTTTAGTCTATTGATGCAGTAGGTTACATTGATTGAGTTTTGAATGTTGAACCAGCCTTGTGTACCTGAAATAAATACCACTTGACTGGAGTACGTAATTCATTTTATACTTCATTAGATTCTATTCATTAATACATTGCTGAAGATTTTTGCATTTATGTCAATGAGAGATATGGGTCTGCAGTTTTCTCTTTTTGTAAAGGTTTTACATGTTTTTGGTTATTAGGGTAATATTGGCCTCACAGAGTAAGTTAAGGAGTGTTCTCTCTGCTTCTATTTTCTGGAGACTGTATTGAAATAATATTTTTTTTCCTTAAATTTAGGGTAGAATTTACCAGTGAAACCATCTGCCTGATGCTTTTTTTTTCTGAAAGCCATTTTTTATTTATTTAAATACTTTAATAGAAATAGGATTAGTTGGGTTTCTATATCTACTTGTGGAATTTTACTAGTTCGTGTCTCTCAAGGCACCATCATTTTATCTGCTCTTAAACTCATTGGCACTGATTTTTTTGTGATTTTTTAAATTATATTTTCAAGTCCGAGGGATCAGTAGCAATGACCTCTCGTTCATTTCTGAATTTATTAATTTGTTACATCTCTGTTTTTCCTTTATTAGCCTAGCTAGAGATACATTCATTTTATTGATTTTTTCCAAAGAACATGTTTCTTGATCTGTTGATTTCTCTTTATTTTCTTTTTAGAGGTAGGCTCTTGCTCTGTTGTCCCAGGATAGAATGCAGTGGCATCATCATAGCTCACAGCAATCTGGACTCAAGTGATTTTCCTGCCTCAGCCTCCTGAGTAGCTAGGACTACAGGTGCTTACAACCATGCCCAGATAATTTAAAAAATTGTTTTGTAGAGATGGGGTCTCACTTGGTTGTTGATTCAAACTTGGTGCAAGCAATTTTCCTGCCTTGGATTCCCAAAGTGCTAGAATTACAGGTATGAGCCACCACTCCTGGCTCTTCACTGTTTTCTTATTTTCTTATTTTCAGTTTCATCTATGTGGGTTCTACTTGTATTATTCTTCTGTAGCTTATTTAGGGTTAAGTTGCTCTTATTTCTCTCAGTTTCTAAAGTTAAAACTTAGATTGTTGGTTTTAGATCTTATCTCTAATAAATGCATTTAATGTTATAAGTTTCTACCAACTATTTTTGCCATGTCCCACAAATTGTTGCTATATTTTAAATTTATTTAAATAAAAACATCTGTAAATTCTTTTGAGCTCTCTCCTTTGACTTATTAGTCAGCTAAACGTGTATTAAATAAATATTTCCATATATTTAGGAATTTTTGCTTTAGGAATTTTTGCTATCACTCTGTTATTGATTTCTTGCTTAATTCTATATACTCTGAGGACATGTTTTGTTTAATTTCTACTCTTTAAAATGTGTTAAAGTGTGTTCTATGGCCTAGAATGTGATCTAGGCCACAGAACACACATCCCATATGAGCTGAGAGGAATGTGTATGCTGCTATGGTTGGATGGAATGCTCTGTAAATGCCAATTAAATCAATTTGATTGATAGTGTTGTTCATGCCAACTATATTCTTACTGTTCTTGAAGTCTCCAAATATATCACAGGCACTCCCTTAATTACAAACATCTGATGTAAGACTTGCACTTGCAAATAGGATAATAGATAAGTGTACCTGTTCCGACTTACATACAAATTCAAATTAAGAACAAACCTATAGACTCTATCTCATTTGTAACCCAGGGACCACCTGCAGTAAATTTGTGTATCTTTCCTCTCAGTTCTATCAGTTTTGGCCTCATAAATTTTGACTTTCTTTTGTTAGGTTCATGCACACTTAAGATTATAGGTCTCCTTGGACAATTGACCCCCTTGTCATTATATAATGTCCACCTTTATCCGAGATAATCCTCCTCATTTTGAAGCCTATTTTATTTCAAGTTAATATATGTACAGCTGTTCCTACATTCTTCTGATTAGAATGGGTGTTGGAGAAGCCTACAATTTAAAAACACCAGCGCGCACACAAAAGTCCCAAGAAAAACCTACTCTCTCTAGCTAAGGGAATGGAAAAGGAACAGCCCTGAGAAATAGAACTTTAGGAAAAAACTAGCTAGGCATGGTGACTCACGCCTGTAATCCTAGCACTCTGGGAGGCTGAGGCAGGTAGATTGCTTGAGCTCAGGAGTTTGAGACCAACCTAAGCAAAAAGCAAGACCCCACCTCTACTAAAAGTAGAAAAACTAGCAGGGTATTATGGTGGCCTATAGCGCCAGCTACTCAGGAGGCTAAAGCAAGAGGACTGTTTGAGCCCAAGAGTTTGAGGTTGCTGTAAGCTATAATGACAGCATGGCACTTTACCCAGGGAGACAAAAGGAGACTCTGTTTAAAAAAATAAAAGAAAAAACTGTTCTACTCCACTCAATACCACAGACAAAACTTGGACCTAACACACACACTCTTGTACAAAAACAGGCAGAATGGCTCGGCACCTGTACCTCTGTGGTTAGGGCAGCGGCCACATGCACCAGGGCTGGTGGGTTCAAACCCAGCCTGGGCCTGCTAACCAACAATGACAATAACAAGTAAAAAAAATAGCTGGGCATTGTGGCAGGCACCTATAGTAACAACTACTTGGGAGGCTGAGGCAAGAGAATCACTTAAGACCAAGAGTTTGAGGTTGCTGTAAGCTGTGATGCCACAGCACTCTACCGAGGGTGACATAGTGAGACTCTGCCTGCAAAAAAAAAAACAGGCAGAATGGACAGCTCCGTCTTCACCCTCCCAGGCTGTAATGAAGAACCCAAGAGACCCTCCCCCACTGTTTTGATCCATCTGTGCTGCTATAAGGAATTTCCTCACTGTTCTGCAGACAGTGTAAGAAGCGTGAAACTAGCATCTGCTTCTGATGAGCGCCCCCAGCTGCTTCCACTCAAGGGAGCAGATGAAGGGGAGCCAGTATGTCCAGAGACCACATCCAGGAGGGAAAGCAAGAGACAGAGGAGAAGGTGCCAGGCTCTTTTCCACAACCAGTTCCCAAGGGAACTAAAAGTGAGAACTTACTCCTACAAGAATGGCATCAAGCCATTCACGAGAGATCCACCCCATGACACAAACCCCTCCCACCCGGCCCCACCCCCAACACTGGGGCTCAGATTGCAACATGAGACTCAGGGGCCAAATAAATCCTATCCAAACCATAGCACCCATGAATGTGGCAATACTTAGTTGTAAATCTAACAAAATGAACAAGATTTTATGTGGGTAACTATGAAATGCTGATGAAAGAAATCAAACAAGATGTAAATAAAGGAAGATATACATGTATATACCTTGTTTTTGAATGGGAATACCCAACCTAGTAAATGTCTATTCTCCCAAAATCTCTATTCTAGTTCAAGACTTATTACACAGCTACCGTCATCAAGACTGTGTGGTACTAGTGGAGGGATAGACATATAAATCATTGGCACAGGATAGGCAATCAAGAAATAGACCCACAAAAGTACTACAAACTAACTTTTTACAAAGATGCAAAAAGAATTCAATGGAGGAAGGGCAACCCTGCCAACAAATGGTGCTGTAGCAACCAGATATTCATAGGAAAAAAATAAATAAAACTAAACTGAGTTACGGATATTATGCAAAAATTAACTTAAAATAGATCATAGATTTACATGTAAAATATAAAACTGTTTGCAAGAAAACATGGAGGAAAACTTCTGGGACCTAAGGCTGGGTGAAGTATTCTTAGACGTGACAACAAGAGTAAAATTCATAAAAGAAAAAGCTGATCTCTTGAATTTAAAAATCAAAACTTTTGCTCTGGAAAAGATTCTGTTGACAGAATGAAGGACAAGCTACAGATTGGGAGACAAGTATTTGCAAACCATGTATTTGACAAAGCACTTACTTGTAGAACCTATGAAGAAACTCAAAATTCAACAGTAAAAAACAAATAGTCCAATTAGTAAATAGATTAAAAACATGAAGAGACTTTTCACCAATCATATATCCCTTAGCCAATCTCAAAATGTTACATACTGGATGGCCCCATTTATGTAATAGTCTCTAAATAGAAAATTTATAGAGATAGAGAACAGATTTGTGGTTGCCAGGGGTTGGAGGTGGGGGGAGAGGAGTGGATGTGACTAGGAGGGAGAGGAAATGATCTTTACCCCAATAGTGGTGTTTAGAGGAATCTACATAAGTGATAAAATGACTCAAATCTCTCTCTCTCTCTCTCTCTCACACACACACACACACACACACACACACACTCATACAAATGTCAATTTCCTAGTTTTGATACTTTTACTATAATTCTGTAACATGCACATGGGATTGCTCTGTATTATTCTTGCAACTTCCTATGGATCTATGAATATTTTCAAAATAGGAAGTTTTAAAATGCTTATCTAAAATATGCATCTCTCTCATTGGTCACAACAATCTAAAGTACCGAACTTCATATGCGCCATGTTGGACATTGTCAGTGTGGGTCATGGTTTTTGGAGAAAGCACCAGGCCTCCTTGAAGCAGGTGTGTTTTGATTTTTCACATTAGCACCTGATAATTTGAAGGATGTGCTAAACAAACACAGTTTTAAAGTAACTTATGTGTCACTTGTGTTGGACTTAAGGCAAGACGAATGAGTTCCAAGGTGCTGGAAGGGTCCCTAACAAACCCATGTCTGTCCCTCGCTGCCATCTGGACATATCTGCATCCGCAGAGCTCAGCTGTGCTTGCAGGTCTAGCATCTAGCACTGTATAAGTGCTGTCACTGAGAGGTGACAAGCAGGTAATGAGGGTTTACTGAGTGCGAGAGCTTTTGAGCATTTGTGGATGCAATCAAATATTTGGAAGTTTTAAGATGTTTCAAAATGGCCAAACTGTATATGAAAACTTTAGAGAAAGAATTAAATAGAGACCGAAATAAAACTGTAATAGTGCCAACCGGATGAGTTCATTAAAAAGGAGAACTATTTAACATAAAGAGTGAAATACTCAGGACTAATCAATTGTAAGCATGAGACCAGCAAAAACCCTGCTGTGACCAGGAGATGAGGCGAACCCAGACAACTTGGAGACCACAGCCCTGCAAGCCGCAGAGGCCCAAGCAGGTCCTCAAACAAAGTGAAATGCTGTCAGGACTCTCCCACCCTGCTCGGTCCACCGCAGCGTCCACCGTGAGAGCTGTCCTGGGGAACTCCAGAGAGCTTAATTTAGTGCACACCCAGCACATCGTCTGCCTCAGGGTCCTCAAGATGAACTCAAGGTCAGGGAGTGGTATACTCAGTTAAAGAAAAAGAACTTCTCTAGAAAGAGCTGTTTATCAATAAATATTAAGGTCTGCTAGGAAGGTAGAAGTTGGGCCTAAGAATTCTGCCTAAGATGCTGAAAAGGACATAATAAAGTCTTTCTGGTATTTTATCCTTTGGCCGAAGAAGACAGATTTTGGTGGCTATTGTGTGTGTTTGTTTCACAAGAGGAGGAGGTGTGAAGTGGGGGGGTCTGGAGAGAAAGAAGACAGGCAAGCACACCATGACACCACCGGTCAGAAGGCAGAGAGGTCAGGGCCAGACCCGAGAAGCAATGCTCTGAGCTCAGAGGCAGTGCTGTCGGCACGGGCCAGGGAGGGCGGTGGGCTCCCTGCTCCCCACAATCTGCGGGATCCATGGCGGTTGCCAGCAAGAGCTGTGTGCCTGGCAGAGAGTGGTGTGGCCGCTGGTGGAGCCATATAACAGGGCTCCCCCATGTGGCTCCAGGAAGAAGGACAGTGAACAGACCCCTCAGCCTCGGGCTGCCTTTAAGAGATGGAAGGTTGTTAGAAGGATGGACCGAGAGCCGAGCAGGGAAGACGAGCGTGGAGCTGCTTAATTTGAGCATCAGTGAGCCCATAACGTGGCCCCCAGTGAGAGGCATGCACACAGCCACCCTGGACTGTCAGGACCAGGCAGTCCAGCTGCTTATTCACAGAACCAGCCCTGTGACGTTCTGTCCAGGCCTTCGTCTGCCTCTTTCAAGGTGGTCACCTCAATTGAGAAAATGAAGAAGGAGGAAGAGAAGAGAGGGGGAGGAATGAAGGGACAGGAAGGAAAGAAGGGAAAAAGGAAAAACACCGGTTCATCTCTCTAGCCGAGAAGTGCCGGGCACAGTCTGAGCACGGACACAGGTGCTGGATTGAACTGAAGGGCTTGTCACTCACACCTGTATCAGAGCCTCAAACACTGGCCGATGGCATTGTCCACGTGCTTCCCTGGGAATGGGTTAGGAAAGCCCCACTGAGACCCTCCCCCCAGGTTCAAAGCCGGGAAGGGTTCAGGTGATAAAGATGAGGAAGACGGTCAACCTGGAATGCCACTCTGAGGGTCACTGGTGCTCGGCCACTCCGCAGCGGGTGCTGACGCCCAGGCTCCCTGTCCTGGAAATCCACCCCCCCACTAAACCACATACCCTGTGACCTCCAGGAGACCACCTATTCTCTCATTCACTTATTCTCCCAGAGGTCACGGAGCTCCCACAGGCCGCGGGCCGTGAGGAGCCAACCCGCCTCCGTCCCTCTACCCAGAGCTGCCAAGAAGGAGAGGATGGTGGGCTCACTGCTCCCCACAGTCTGGGGGTCTGCCGGCCGGCATGGCAGTGGTCAGAGCCAGCACCGAGCTGAGAACTTCCACATGCCAGGCGTGGTTGGAAAACTTTTCCCTAGGAGACCATATTATAGAATTGGAAACTGAGGCACAGAGAACATTTTGTCATTGGCCTAAGCTCCACAACCAAAAAGCAGCAGAGCCAGGATTCAACGCAGAGAATATACGTGGCGCCAGAAGCCACGTGTTTGTCCACCTCACCCCCCTCCTCTGAGGGGGGAGACCCACAGGTTGTGCCCTGCTACAAAAGGGATTCTTGGGGTGCTCTGGGGAACACAGTAGGGGAGTGAGTTGCGAAGCTCTTCCCCAGGTTCAGGCAAAGAAAACAGTGCCCTGAGGAGATGGTGGCATGGTGGGGGACACAAGAAGTGTGCAGACGTGGGACGTGCTTGGGGACAGAACAAAAGTTTTGTCTGTGTCAAGCAGGCGGGGGGAGTCCGGGGTTATGCCTGAATCCTAGCAGCCTCCCTGGGTGATGGGGTCACTGGTGGGACAGAGGTCACAGACTAACAAGGGCAATGGAGAGTTCAAGCTGGGTAAAGCAGAGTGCTGCACAAAGTAGCTTCATGGTTCCAAAAGTTTGACTATAAAAGCCTGAAAACAACAGGAAGGGTTAATGAGCCTCCTTCCCTCCCCCAAAAAGCACCACTTTAACTGTCCGTAGCTGGTCCACACATTACCCAATCTACGGACTAGTGTAGAACCTACTAGCACTCACTTACCTGTTCACGGCCATTGCTCCCGATCGATTTTCTGCTTTGAATGCACCGTCCTCCCGCAGGACTCGGAAGACCGTGACCAGCAACACGGCATGGAAAACCTCTGGGGAGGGATTGTCCACATTTGCCACCCCCACTTCCTCTGGACCCTTCTCTCTCAACCAGGCCACTAAAAGTTGTTCTGGGGAGGCTGCCAGGACGTGTCTGGGTCCGGTGCACTGGGCCGTTCCCAGGCCTCACAGCAGCAGAGTGAGAAGGAGCATCTGAGACAAAACAACATTTTCTTGCTTTGCTCCCACACCCCTGCCCCCAGCACTGCTGAGTGGGGGACCCTAAAGTGTTATTTGTCTTTGTGACCATGAGGAGCTGGCAAGGGAAAGTGCCCTGACCACATGCCTGGGTCTCGTAGGTACCCCCCCGAAGGTGCGGGTTCGGGGCCCCGGGCTGCTGTGACCTTGCTCCTGTTATGCATATCAGACGGTTGTCAGTGTGAGGCCCTCAGACCTGATCGGTTTCTGGTTTATTTGCTCCCAGTCAGTTCCACATCCTAGGACACAGCTGAAGGCCTGCCCAGATTTTTAAGCCTGAAAATACTCACCCCGAGTTGATTACATCTGTGATTGAATCATCCCTCTCTTTCAATTTGATATAACCATCTTTTAGGTAGTCCTTCCCGACAGGCTTGGTGGGAAGACAGTGTCACAGCCCAGTATCTGCCTCTGGGCCAGAGCCCCTGATTGGGGTGGTCTGCAGAGACTCGGACCATCTCCTGCCAAAGCCGCTGGCCAGAGGCCCCTCCCACTCATCCTACTGGGGCTACAATGAAGCCCTCGCTGTAGGAGACTCAGGAGCCCCTCCCTCCTTCTCTGTCTCCCTGTCTCTCTCTCTTTCTGTCCCTGCCTCTCTGTCCCTCTAACTCCTGCTGTCTCTCTATCTTTAACTCTCTCTGTCTCTCCATCTCCCTCCCTTGTAGTCGACCGCGGAACTTAACTGATCAGGGACACAGAGGAAAGTATTGCACACAGAATGATTGATGAAAGGGAGATGGGTGCTCGCTCAGGCACACAGCAACAACCCACATTTATTGGGTGTTTTTATACACACTGATCAGATAAAAGTATAGAAATAGAAAAAGGAACGAACAATGATGAAACAGTAGAAGCTGCCCTGAAAATTCTTTGTTCAGCACAGAAGCTGCTAGATACATATATGTTAATCTAAATTAAACATACTTTCTCAACATGTTGCTGCAAGCTAAACCACAATAGTGTCTGGCTGTCTGTTAGTCTGATAGTTCCCCAAAACTTGAAGCTTGGCCATAAATGAAAAAAGAGAAAAAAGACAAAGCACCTCTTCCCGTAACCTCTGCAAGTGCCCAACCCCCAGCTTCACCCTGTGAAGCCCTCCGGTTACTTGCTCCTGTGAACATGTCCATAGATAAAGAAGTTTTTCCATCTTAGGGTAACGTTCCTCGGGGAGCACCTGAGGCCATGTCACTTGCTTTGGTTGGGGGGCCGGTACCCCTCCACTCCCTCTCCTCTCTCTCATTGTCTCTCCATCTCTTTCCCCCTTCTTTTCTCCTCCAGCTCCCCCACACCCCCATGCTGGCTGTCCAAGCACCATTCTAGCCCTTGCTAATGCACTCATAGGATCTGCCTCCTAAGGAATCACACAGTTTCACGAGCATTTAGCCCTGGCTTCAGAAGGGACAGGTGCATTCCAGGCTGCACTGTGTCAGGCCTCCCCCATCCTGCCTCACCACGAAGCCTGGCCACAGGTGGAGTGTAGACTTTCAGACACCACACTCTGCCTCTGCTTCTTACTGAGGCCTGCATGACAGTGGCGTAAAAAACACGCACCTCTCACCCGCACCTGAGTCCAGAGGGAAGGGTGCCGTGAGTCCAGAGCCCTCTGAGTGGGCCCCCCGAATGGGCCCCTCTGCTGCTCCACCATCTGTATGTGGAACTGGCACTGTGGGAGGACATGTCCAATTTCAACTGACAAACAATTGTACATATTTATGGGATATAAAGTGAAGCTTCATCACGAGTATATTATGGAATGAGTAAATCAGGCTAATTAATGAAGTAAATCAATAAAGAAAGCACCCGCAATTTCAAGACGTGAGTTACAGCCCGTGATATCATGGTATGAACGCAGGTGTGCATCACACTGCATGTGTGCTCAATGCGTGCTGACACACGTGCTGACATGCGCACGGTGCTGTGGTGTCCACCACACTGCCCAGCACACTGGAGGACTGCGCTCGGCTGCCCCAAGGAAGTCTGGCCCCCAAGGCACACATTCAAAATAGGAAGATTTCTGGAGAGTCTTCAGCTCTTCCAAATGACAGAGCTCTTGTTTATGGTACACACCCCACCCAGGCCTTCCCAGTGTGGTGCAGGCATCCTGACCCACCTGCCTTCTCACCACCCTCTCTTGGAGGCTCAGGCACAGGCAGAGCCCCCGTGAGGGACCCAGCAGCAGGTCTTCAGCCCTGGGCCTGGGAGCAAATAGAGCCCTTGGCTAAGTTTGGGATTCCAAGAGAAGATTGAAGCCTGTGCTTCAGAAAATGTCTCCCCACGTGTAGACAGCCAGGCAGAATAGGAGGAGAAACACGCGTGTGGCCCACAGAGATATGGCCAGAGCAGCACACACAGCTGTCTCTGCAGTGGAGAAGCATGTGTCCTGCAGTGGAAATGGCCTGTGTCCTGCAGTGGAGAAGCGTGTGTCTGTGCAGTGGAAATGGCCTGTGTCCTGCAGGGCTGCAGGAAACTCACTGGCAGGGGCAGGCACCAGCCAGTCTGAAGGTGGTGAGGACAGGATGATGGTGGCACAGCAAAAGCCAACAGCCCCTGGACCTGAGACCAGACGGACCACAGGCCTCTGCTGGCAGAGGAGGCAGCAGGAACCAGACCCAGAGGATGGCCAGGGGCCCTCTCAGGGCTTAGTCATCCACCATTACACCTCTGTTGGGACACTGTGCGTTGTACCCCAGGACTCAGAGGAAAAATAAGACAATGGAGAAAGACAAACTAATTCTGGGACTGACTGAGTTTTAATCCTTTCTGCTATCAATCCCAGAATGCGGAAGGGGAAAAATTCAGTTGAGACATAGAAAAATAGATTTAGGACCAATATGGAGAGCTAAGCTGATACAGAAAAATCCCTCTTGCTGCTTCCTGCCCATAGAAAAGGTAAGCACAAGACATTAACGTGGAATCTGGGTGGGTGAGGCTGTAGAAGAAGGAGCCATCTCTTAACCTCATGCTTCGTGTTGCTCGTGCACGCTAAAAATCTAGTGAGCCACTAAAGGAACAGAGTCAGGAAGGAAGTCCCAAACCAATGGAGGGAGAAACGAGTGAAATTGACATGATCAATCCAACAGGGGTGAGGAGGGAGGAAAAAGAAGAAAGAAAGAGACTGCAAAAACTACGGTACACTAAGTTCCAAAATATGAGTAGTCATAATAATACAAATGCATTTAACTCTTCAAGTTGAATCAAACAAACACATAAAATTCAGGGCTTCCTATACCTCCGTCATCTTGGCCCCAGCTTCTAGTGGTCATTTTTTCCTGTGTATTGCGACTGTCCTCATTCTTTGTATGAGAGTCGCATTGGATTATAAGCTGTATCTTTTGTGTACTACATTATGTAACTCAATGTCTTTAAATTCTACAGAGAACATTGATTTTTCGCTTTATCAGTACCTACTTGGTTCAGGTGTAAGTTCCAACTGGTCTGTTGGCTATGGGCTATGGTCCCCAGAAAAGTTCCACTTTTAGAGCCCCTGCAGTTCTGTCTGCATCTGCCCCACACGTGTGGCACTGCCCAGGGGCTCATCTGAGACACAGGCACCAGCTGTTAGCCTCGCAGGATTAGACCCACACATGTGCAGGGCAGGGATGAGCACAGAAGTTCACAAACAGCATGACAGGGTCACTTCCCTGAGCTCCTTCCTCACCACAGTCTTGCTAGCATTTTCTAGATACCTGAAGTCATTCTGTTTTTCCTCTCGCTAGAAATCTGGGACAATAGCTGTCCTGTTCTTACGCTGTGTATTTCCACGACTGTACCCACATCTGAGCCCAAGCAGCAGGAGGGGCGGCAGGAAAAAGCAATGGAGGTTCTGTTCCTCTATTAAATTCAAAATACAGCTATGACACTTATTTTCTGTGGGAGCAAATGTAAGGGTTATTGACCTAGGTAGAGGGCAAACAAGATGTCACCTTCCAAGAAGAGACAGTACGTGACACAATGGGCAGAGATGACAGGGAAGCAAAATGGAGCCCACACATCAGTCTGCTGCAGTGGACGAGCGTGGTGAGAACTTGAGAGCAGTCGAAAGACCTGGTGTGTCAATATGACGATCACAAGTTTTTAAAATACATGTGATAGGTGTGAACATTCCTAACTTGCCAGAGCCTATGCAAGGAAGAGGCAGATACACCAGCAGTAGATTTTTTTTTTGCAGTTTTGGCCGAAGCCGGGCTTCAATCCAACACCCCCGGTGTATGGGACCAGCGCCCCACTCCTTGAGCCACAGGCGCCACCCATGAGTAGATTTTTTAAAAATATTAGACGTAAGCAGGTGCAGAGATTTCTGCTTATGAGGGATCCACCTGGGGCCCCACTGTTTCCACAGCTCTAAAATGGAATAAGACAGCATCCAACTCACAGGGCTGACGTGAGGATTAAGAGAGAGAATTCTGGCGGAGCACCCAGAGCAGGCACTCTGCAGGCATCACCTTAAATATCTCAACATAGAGACAATCGATCTATTTACATTTTGAATGCCATGTTATGAAACTGGCGCAGCCATTTCTGAACACACTCTTCCTGAAAACAGCAGACCTTGACCATTGATTTTCCATGAGGCTTCATCAGACAGGCAGACGGCTTGTGATGAAAATTCTCTGACTCTGATGATGACGGACAAGAAATCTCAGAAAGGAGCCCAGGATTGGGAAAAAAAATAGAAAACCTAGAGAGGAACCAAAAGAAGATGATCAAAAGAGGAGAACAAGAAATACAGAGGTTTAAAAAAAGGTAGTAAACAGCTCTTCTTTCTATGAATTAGAGAACCTTGCGGCATTTTCAAGAAACCATACTAACATGAGAAATGTTGGCTATTTTTGAAAAGAGGTTGTTGATGTCATCTTGTCACCCTTCAGCATGGCAGGCACTTATCTTCAAAGTGCTAGGCTTCTGTTTTCGGTTTTAATTAAGAAGCAAAAAAAAAAAAAAAGTCATCATACTTAGTATTTAAATTTAAGAGGGGACGGATAAATTCACACCTACTGGGTACAGTGCACACTACCTGGGTAAAGGGCACACTTAGAACCTTGACTCAGTCTGGTTCTAGTATATAAACAAAACAGTATATAAACTGTTAAAAGTATATAAACTAAACATGTGTACCCCCTAATATTATGAAATTTTAAAATAATAATAATAAAAATGCCCAAAATGAACATACTGTATTAAAGAACCAAGGTGCTTTTCTTGTCTTTTCTGTCATTTATATTTATATTCTTAAAAGTCATACATAAAAGTGCTTTAGTGTTAAATGCCACATTTTTATCAGTAAAATTGTGTATATCTAGAATATTTAATAAAAATTAAAAGAAATTAGAGGAATCAAAAATCAGCTGGCTTTGTATTTTTCTAATTTTGAACACAAAATACTTAAAAGAGATAGTACCCAAAGTCATTAAGTACTAAAATATTAACATCCCCCAAAGAGATCAGAGTAAATATACTTTTATCCGGATGTTAAATTGTTTGAAAATGCCCTGACTGAGATTTTCACTGAGAGAACATTTCCTCACACACACCATGAAACAAACAGGGTACTATAAATATTCACAAAAAGAAAGCTCTTATTAATGTGGGTCCCTTTTAAGCCTCTTTAAATTGATACTACCTTAATTCTCACCAATAAAATAATCCTGAAGGACACATCCTTTTCATTTATAAAACAGTATCAAAACTACTCCATAACCAGAAAACCACTCAGTCTTTTGGAGTTTGCAAAAAGTCATTTGATTTCAATGCATTAAGTACAAATAGAAAGTTAAAAGAACAAACCTATAATGAAGTTTTATTTATTTTTTTTTTGTTTTGCTTGGTTTTGACCTTTATTTCAATAGTTTTACACTGCATATAATCTTCTGCAACTTTTTCACTGAAATGGCATTCTTGTGAATTCTTTTTTTTTTTTTTTCTTTTTTTATTGAATCATATCTGTGTACAATAATTCAGTCATGGGGTACAGTGTACGGGCTTCAGATACAATCAGAGATATTTTCATCAACCTGATTGTGATAGCATTCAAGAGACTTTCTCATTACTTTGTGAGAACAATTT
>CAUYRH010182209.1:0-18138 GCA_963574655.1 Perodicticus potto | reverse complement strand
ACAATGACAGCTGCAACCAAAAAATGGCCAGGCGTTGTGGCGGGCACCTGTAGTCCCAGCTACTTGGGAGGTGGAGGCAGGAGAAGGAATTGAGCCCAGGAATTGGAAGTTGCTGTGAGCTGTGATGCCACAGCACTCTATCCACGGTGACAGCTTGAGGCTCTGTCTCAAAAAAAAAAAGTCACCTAGAACATCAAGTATTATACGAGTGTTTGTCCAAAAGAACAAAGAGCTCCAGTCCCCTCTACCCACTGGTCAGAATTAAGCAATTAGCAGCAGGCCGTAGCCACACAACAACACACTAACCTTGGAGTCCAGAAGCTGGAACACAGCAGTGCAGTGTGTCAGGGGACTGGAGTTCCAGACATCAGGACCAGGTGAGCACTGCAGCAGGAGAACCCCCCTACCCCTGAGCAAAATAGAAGTCTCTACAATCAGTTACTTGGTGTCCTCAGAATTCCCAAACTAGGGTATCAGTTAAAGAGAATTTAAGGTGACTTTTCCTAGAGAATTTGATTGTTTTTTTTTGTTGTTGTTGTTTGCTTTTTTGCGGTTTTTGGCTGGGGCTGGGTTTGAACCTGCCACCTCCGGCATATGGGGCCAGCGTCCTACTCCTTTGAGCCACAGGCGCCGCCCATGTTTGTTGGTTTATGAGACAGTCTTACTCTGACACCCAGGTAGAGTGCTGTAGCATCATCATTGCTCACACCAATCACAAACTCTCGGGCTCAGCTGATCCTCTTGCCTAGGCCTCCCTAGCAGCTGGGACTACAGGTGCCCACCATCATGCCCCCTTAACTTTTTTTTCTATTTTCAGCAGAGACAGTGTGTCACTCTTGCTCAGGCTGGTCTTGAACTCCTAAGCTCAACACACCTCATTCTCCCAGAGTGCTAGGATTACAGCCATGAGCTCCTGCATCCAGCTTGAGAATTTGATTTTTAATAACCAGATCTTGGAAGGAAGCATAACCCCAAATCTGGAAGATACCTTAGAAGTCAGGCTCTCACTCCAATGTTTGATAACCGTCTGACCATTGCCTGCTCAGCTTCTCCTGGCACATTTCCAGTGCTGAGGGTGCAATTTTAATTTAATTTAATTTTATTTTATTTTGAGACAGAATCTCACTATGTCACCCTTGTTAGAATGCTGTGGCGTCATAGCTCACAGCAAACTCAAACTCTTGGGCTTAGCGATTCTCTTGTTTCAGTCTCCCAAGTAGCTGGCACTACAGGTGCCCGCCACAACACTTGGCTATTTTTTGTTGCAGTTGTCACTGTTTTTTAGCTGGCCCAGGCTGGGCTTGAACCTACCAGCTCGGTGCATGTGGCTGGCCCTGTAACCACTGTGCTACAGGTGCCAAGCCAGGGTGCACATTTTTAGAAAGACTTTTCAATTTACTGAACATCCCTAGTTACCATCACACCCTTTGGTTTGGCAGTAGGGATAACCCCGACTCTAGTCAAAATGATGGTCTTGGTACCCTTGCAGAACAGGGTCCCCTCCCTTGTCCTAATGTCCTGAGCCAGTCATCCCTTGACATGACCAAAATCTTTCAGATTCAAAGGAAGAGGTTAATAGAATCTAGACATTCGAAGGGGTATCCAGGAGATCATTTTGAGGAAGGGTTCTTGAAGTTCCTCAACAGGTAATCTTGCTCCTGCTCTTTGGGGAGAAGAAAAGCAGGATGGGGCCCTGTTGTCACTGTATCTGCGATAGGCTTTTCCCCACCTCGAGTCCTGTGGCCTACAGAAGGGAACTGACACCAGAACTCGAACATCAGTACAGGTGACATCATGCCAATTCAGTGAAATTCAACAGAACTTTTGTAGCTGCAATTTGAACCAAATGTGTCAAAATACACCTGTCCCTAGAGAGTCTGAACTCGGCGCTTTCATAATAGAAACAATGCATTAGCTTAAACAGGCCAGTTTTTAAAAAATAAGTTTTTCCCTGTGTATGTGTAAAGATATAGTGTTGGGATCTTCTTAGCTGATAGAATTGAATAATTTAGAGGTCAAGGTTGGGAGTTTAATACGCATAAGGAACGATTAGCTTCGATCAGAACAAACCTCTGTGTGTGTTCACATCTTTCTAGCTTTAAGTTCCAGGCAGCAATTTAGAGAGGCAAAGGTGGGAGATCCGCTGAGTTCAAGATAAGCCTGGCAATAGAGAGACCCCATTTTTGCAAAAAAATATTAGCTGATGTGATGGTGCATGCATGTAGTTCCAGCTACTCAGGAGGCTGTGGCAGGAGGATTATTTGAGCCCAAGATTCAATGCTGCTGCAAGCTGTGATGACACCACTGCACTCCAGCCTGGGTGACAGAGCAAAATCTGTCTCAAAAAAGAAAAAGAAAACCCAGGTAGTGGTACAATAAATGAACAGGAAAGAGCTGGCAAGTGTGGAACATTCTGTATCTGCTAGGCACGACATGAAAGGCTGCACAAATTATTTCATCTAACCCCAGGCCTATAGGCAAGCTCTCAGGGACTTCATTCAGAGTGCAGTCCAAATGCCTTCTGGCTGCCCACAGGCCCCGGTGGCCGGCCTACTCCAGCCTCTGGTCCTGCTGCACTCTGCTCCACCAGGACCCCCAGCTTTTCCCCACACATATCACCCTCGGGGCCTTGGCATGTGCTCTTCAGGTGACCCCAAAGCTCATTCTCTCTTCTCCTTCAAAGTATCTTCTCAGAAGGTCCCTCTCTCACCCCCCTTTAGAAAACTGTACTACCCCCTGCCATCATAAAACATCCTTCTCTGCTTTCTGCTTTTCCATAGCAGTTATTATTTCCTAACCTAAATTACAATTGACTTACTTTTTGGTTATCTGTTTCCCTTGAGTAGAACGTGTGCTGGGATTTTTGTCTACTTTTGTTCACAGTTCTACACCCAGCATCTAGAAACGGAGCCGGCACACAGTAGCACTTCAAAATACTTGATGGTGAAAATTTTATTTTTGAGACAGAGTCTCACTCTGGCAT
The DNA here is from genome assembly GCA_963574655.1 of Perodicticus potto. Classification (NCBI taxonomy): domain Eukaryota; kingdom Metazoa; phylum Chordata; class Mammalia; order Primates; family Lorisidae; genus Perodicticus; species Perodicticus potto. The sequence continues at coordinate 15,155 of CAUYRH010182209.1, read as the reverse complement.
TCTGCATAGAGTGCCGTGGCATCATACCTCAAAGCAGCCTCTAGCTCTTGGGCTCAAGCTCTTGGGCTCTCGGGCTTGCCTCAGTTTTTCTGTTTTTAGTAGAAGCTGGTCTTGAACTCCTGAGCTCAAGCAATCCACCCACCTCGGCCTCCCAGAGTGCTGGAATTACAGGTGCGAGCCACTGAGCCCGGCCTTTCTTGGTTAAATGTTTTATGTGAGGCAATGGGCACAGAGAGGGCAAGTGGTTGTGTCTTTTACAGAAAAAAAGTCTGTGTTCCAGACACCAATTCGAAGTACATATCTTTTCCAGGGGGCAGGTGGGGGGGGGGGTGGCATTACCTTTGACCGTCAGAGGCCGTACATTAGATCTGAATAATTCAAAGGTAGCAATATACGCTAACCGTCAAGCATACCAAGTACAAACGTGGTTTGTACAATACCCAAGACGTACAGACGAGTATGTTTACATACATATAAAATCACTTGGAACGTCCTGTGACTCTGCTGGGAAAATCACTTTCCTAAAATGGTAGGGAAATGTGCCAAACTAAGAAAATGAAGAAGATATAAAAGTTGGCATGAAAATGTTTTCCCAGAATCCCAGAGTAAGAATGACAGCAAATAACACTCCTTTAGAGCCGCCATTCAGATTCGAGGATCGTTTCCAGGGTTCCAAGCTCCTCTTACCCAGTCGTATTTAACCTTCATGACAATGCAGAAATCCAATTTGCAGATGGGGAATCGTGCTCGGAGAGGCTGTGTACCTTCCCAAAGTAGCCCAGTGAGAGTAAGAATGTGGACTAGAATATAATTTCTGGGTCTCCTTCTGGGGAGCCCCTACAGGCTCCGGGAGTTTATCTCCTTACAGTGTCTTTTATTTATTTATTTTTTTCTTTTGTGAAACAGGTCCAGAATAGAATCTGCCACCCGTGGTGTGCAGGGCTGGTGCCCTAACCACTGAGCTACAGCACCCAGCTATGACCTCAGTTTTTATAAATTGCCTCCTCAATTAAAAAAATATATATATAAATATTACTTTCCCACCTTCTTTTTCTGAGGCCTACTGTTGCACTGCTTCAAGAGAGTCACAGGGTCATGCGTACATCACCACAATGAAAGCAGGGTCTCTGCCTGAAGTCCTGTCCCTCACTGAAGAGCCAGGTATATGAGGCTCATGTTATTACTGGGGGAAAATGCAGCAACTCCGGACAGGACCCCTGAGCCTCACAAGTACCAGGAAAATCTCAAAACTCTTAACTGCTTTTTTCTCAACCACACTTTTGCCAGTTATTTTCTCCACTGCTTTGGAAACTTGTTATCACCTGCCTTCTTTTCCAAAAAAGAATTCTACCTGGGGGGACTATTGGGGGAGAGGCAGGCATTAAGACCTCAACACCAAGTACAAATTGCTCATTTAAAGAACAAAAATAAGGGATATGGGGCTTTTCTTCCTTAAAGGCTCATCATTCACTAGAAAAAAAATCTGAATCCTGTCCTGATTCTTCTTGAGCAGTGGAGCAGTTTTTTGGTTTTGTGTGAGTTAATTTTAATTTAAAAAAAAAAAAAAAAAGCAGTGCCATTCTTGAGAAGCTGTTGCTATGAGACTTCCCGGCCACAACAGATGGCAGCAGGAACAGTTCTCAGGCCGAGCCTGAGCTCTGAGGCTCTCCACTCCGGCATGCCATTAACATTCCTGAAATACCTTCAGGGCAGCGCAGCAGGCCCAGCCACCTTCAGACTGGCCTCCCTGGCTAAGGGGCCAGGGCTGAAATTTGTCATAAATGAAACGATCAGCCCTTTCCAGGAAAAGGCCCTGGGAGAGAGGGTGCCGTCCTTCTCGGTTTAGGCTTCAGGCAAGCTTGTATCAGCAAACCGGGGTTCTGAGCTGTTCAGGTGAGCACACGCCTGCACCCCCACAACCCGTGAGTCTCACTCAGGCACAGAGGCATCGGTTAAAAGAAGGAACATATTTTCAGCCTGAAGCACTCTCAGTGCCCAGGGAGAATTGCTGGAGGGTGTGAGGCCAGAGAGAAGGTTTAAGAATTCCTGATTTTCCTTTTGAAAGAAAAGACAGAAAGGGAAGAAGAACCACGTGATGTGAAACCATTCGGTTTCATCCCCTTTCTTTCTCTTCCAAAGTAGCATAATGATACTGACCTACATGGCATCAGATGGAGGAACTGGTGAGCCGTGACTAATAAGCCACTGAGAATTCATTGCATAAACATCAGGTCGCTGAGAGGCCTCTACTGCTGCAACAGGAAAGATAAGGTAGGGACTTGGAGACTGGCCTGGGCATCTGATTGCTGAGCCTTCGCCCTGCAGGGCTGATGGGGAATGCGGGCCACAGGTTTGGGTGGGTGGGGTCTGCAGGTAGTGCTCTTGCTTACTGAGGAGCTTTGGCACTTGGGGAAAAGCAACTGTTTCTATTTTTTTTTTGTAGAGACAGAGTCTCACTTTATCGCCCTCCGTTGAGTGCCGTGGTATCACACAGCTCACAGCAACCTCCAACTCCTGGGCTTAGGCGATTCTCTTGCCTCAGCCTCCCGAGTAGCTGGGACTACAGGCGCCCGTCACAACGCCCGGCTATTTTTCTGTTTTGTAGTTTGGCCAAGGGCGGGCTTGAACCTGCCACCTTTGGTATATGGGGCTGGCGCCCTACTTGATGAGCCACAGGCACCGCCCAAGCAAGTGTTTCTAAACAGGGGCTGCCTGTCGGGGTGGAGCTTATTTAATTCCATCCTAAGTTTTCACGTTAAAACCAATCTTGGAGCTCAGAAGCAAAGTTCTCTGTAAGTGCCCGGTGTCCCTCCCGGGAATATCAGCGCCTCCTCTCAGTTTTGGTTCACACAACTTTGTGAGAGCTTCTGTCTCAGTGGAGTCAAACAACTGTCACATGTGCACGGCGGCCCAGGGTTGAATCCAGTCCATCCCACTAAGAGGCAACATGACTCGAGCCTGCTGAGGTTCCTGCCTTCCAGAACCAACCATCTGTCCCCAGGCATAACTTCCCACTTTTCTCCAAAATGGAACCATTAAGATTACTAGTAGTATTTCGTTTTGTTTTTTAAAAATATGCCTTTTAGAGGTTTGGTCTAACAAAGAGTGCCAACTTTTTCCTACTAACTAGCGACATTTTCATGAAGCCATCTCCAGAGGGGTGGAAGGAAGAATTGCTCCTCTTCCCGTTGTTTCTTCTGAACCCTTCCGCTTGCTCCTCTGATCCCAGTGAGCTGTTCACCCAGCCGTGCAGCTCTGGAACTCACCACCAGCCCCCACCTCCACTGGAAAAGTCAGGGCCAAGGTTGAGCTGTGGAGGAGAAGGAAAGGAGGAGGGGAGAAGAAGAGCGACAGAGAGAGGGGAGCTGTCTGATAGGGGCAGCCTTCCATTTGCAGAGTGGCACCTTCTAAGCAGAGTCAGTGGGCACTCAGCATGCGCCTGGGAGGGAGAGGCTGTGTGGCCCTGTGGTGCCCCGCGCTGTGCTGTCCATAGCACCAAAAGGGACCCTCACCAGGGAGCCTGGCAAGGGCTCCACAGCTCCAGGAGGCTTCTACAAATGGTCACTGGGGAAGCAATAAACTTACGGCGCTTACTCTCCCCACCCTCAGATCTAACTCTCTAATAATATTGTTCTTGGAATGAAATACCTATCTTAATTGTCACCAATTGTGCTAAATTACATATTTGAGGTCTCCTGTACTCTGAAGATGTGGACATGGCTTTCTACACTCTTAACTTAAAATGTGGAGTTTCTGTGACTTGCTTTTTAATTAGAGATAAAGATATTTTTCAACTAGATCTCTTCCTATCCATACCTTTTCAGGACACTTGGGGTTGTTATGAATAGCAATTTTTTTTTTTTAATGGTGAGCAGGGCTAAGATGGTATTTATCCCTTCTCATACAAAAATGACTTATCCTTAACCCAGAAAATTACCTTTGATTAACATATTTTGTAGGTTATAATTATAAGTGAAGGTAGAATTTTGAAACATAAAACAATGCTAAATTCAGTATCTATTTCTCTTTAACTTTTTCAATATTTATAAATCCACTTACTATCAACCTATCTGCCTACCTATTGATCTATATTTTTAAATCATCACCAATCACACACTGACTGCACACACACCATATTTTCAATAATTGCCATGGACTTGTGTGACCTTTCACCTGACAAGTAAGGTAATTTCTGGTGCTTTTATTCATCAAAGCAATCATTTTTAGTATTTATATTTAACATTACTAGAATGTTGACCTTATTATAGGGAATGTTTTATAAACACATTTTAGCTAACAGTTGAGAAAGATGGAAAATTCCAACAGGCTATATAACATTGGCAGAAAAAGACGTATTCCAGGATGAATATTCCCCACACATTTTGAGGGACCACCTCTATCTGTCTGCCCTAATTACTACTTGAACAAAATCATTGGGAATTGGTAAACCCTCCCTTTTTCTTTTTTTGAGACAGACTCTGTCACACATGCTAGAGTGCCATGGCATCAACCTAGCTTACAGCAACCTCAAACTCCTGGGTTCAAGTGATCCTCTTACCTCAGCCTCCCTAGGAGCTGTGACTAAAGGTGCCCACCACCACAGCCAGGTAATTTTTTTGTATTTTTAGTAGAAATGGGGTCTCGCTCTTGCTCAGGCTGGGGTAAATACTTTCTTTTCATCAACGTATTTATATCCTTTAAATCAAGGAGGTGAGGAAAGTAGTTTCAGGAGCTCTTTGGATTTATACAAGAACCTTTGCCATATAGAATGTGTTCATTGAAAAAAAAATCCAAGGGAAAAATTACTTCCTGTCACAACAAAACAGGCTGAAAATAAGACCTAGTCAGTCACAGACCACTAGTTTCTTTTCTTTTTTTTTTTTTTTTGAGACAGAGTCTCGCTATATCACCCTTGGTAGAGTGCTGTAGCATCACAGCTCACAGCAACCTCAAACTCTTTGGGCTTAAGAGATTCTTTTGCCTCTGCCTCCCAAGTAGCTGGGACTACAGGTGCCCACCTGCCACAACGCCAGGCTATCACCACTAGTTTCTTTACAATCTTTGATTATTACTGGATCCTTAGATTACTAGCGTGCTGACAGCACCCCAAGAGGGAAGACAGGCAAATGTGTGAAGCATTTGCCAATCAATTTGTAAGTATAATGAAAGCAGAGTTTAGGCTTAATCAGAACCATGGCTTAGCATTCCTAGGCACCTCCACTCTGCTGAAATTGAGGCGCTGGCATTTAGGACCGTCTGAACTTTTCTCAAACACAAGGCTAAACAGAGCAGCCAACCAATACAATTCCCTGATTCAGTCATGTTGAACAAGCCTAAAAAAGGAAAAACTGCTTTCACATCACAGGAGAAAAAGTTAAAGATAGCTTCAAAACTAAGTTGCAATTACAATTCGACTATAAAGCCCTGAGGTTGCAGCCAGTGGAGGGAGGCAAGCTATTCGGCCTGACCTGGTGTCACCACACACACTCACTGGTGTATGGGTTGAAAGTTTCAATAGAAAGTTTCCGCCTCCTCACTCGAAATTCCACCACAGGAAGGGTGCACAGGTGCCAACTGCCTCCAAGGGCCACACTGAGTTGTCACGCTCCCGGTCCCGAGTTTGTACCATCTGTATGCCTTTATATCACTCTGTCACTATCCAACAACCCCAGAGTTGGTGATTTGATTATAAAGGCCTCTCTTTACTTTCCCCTCCCAACACTGGCAATTTTGTCAAGATCAACGGAGAAATAATGTCATTAAGAATTGGTTTAAATGGACTTACCTTCGGAGAGTCAAGCCCAGGCGTGTCCGTGGTCCTCACTTTCTGCTGGACATTTCTGTGCAGCATGACAGTGGGCCAGGCTGGTCCCCCGAGGGGGCTCAGTGGCTCGGGGATGGCGGGGTACGGGCGCGATCCCAGCCGGAAGAGAACCCACAGGCGCCCGCCGGGGACGGGAGCGCAGACGCAGGTGCCGGGCACCGCGGAGGCACCTCTGCGCCGCCCTGGGCGGCCCTGGTCAGCAGGCTCGGGAGGAGGCGGAGCCACTGCGTCCTCCAGCCAATCGCCGCCGGCCTGCCTGACAGCAGCGGGGAGGTCGCCGGCCAGACCCTGAGAACCGGTTTCCACGGCGGCCACGCGGCTGCCGCGCATCCCTGCCGCCGCCGCAGAAGCCGCCTGCCGGCTGCGGGAAGGGAAGCTCCCCCCGGGATCGGACCAGGGCCGCTCGAGGGTCCTCTGACTCACCCTGGAAGTGAAGGCAGGGGGACAGCGGCGGCGGCTCTAACCGTCCAGCCTCACCTGTCTTCGCTCAGGCTTCTTGGTGGCTGATCAAGTTCAATTTTTAATTAGCGATTTTTTTTTCTTTTGCAAGCAACACTTTCTTACAGAAACTGGGAGAAGGGGCGGGAGAAGCAAATAAAAAGAAAGATCTTTCTGCGGCCGTTGTTTTTTTTTTTTTTTTTTTCTTTTCAGTCTATAAATCGGAATTATTCTAATTCATTATTGAAGGAGTTTATAATGAATTTGTAAAAATAGGTTGTATTTTCTCATTTTTTTTCTTTTCTGCAGCCGTTGTTTTTAACAATGAAATTCAGTATTGTAAAAATCATCTCAGACACAGAACTCTATCAAGATGCTGCTTGTAAATCACATTTCAGAACACCAATCGCAGAACGCACCACATCTTAAAGTCCAGCGCAGTGGGGTAAAAAGCAGCCCCCCTGGACATGGGATCACAACAGGTTCTCTGAACTGCAAATGCTCGAGGAACTTTCCGTCAGTCTATCATCTGAGTCCCTGAGACGGCAATCCTTGCAGCTGTATGGGGAAGTAGTGCTTGATTCAAGCTTGGTATTTGCCCCAGACTGGAGGGGTCAGCTTAACAGTGACCAGAGACACAGCCAGAGAGAAAAGGAGCAGGACACACAGAAAGAGAGCCGGACTGTGCATCTGAGCTTCTGGGTCAGTAAATGCATGTCCATTCGTTTAGGGCTGCCATGGTAGGAAAAAATAAATCATAGGACAGGATAATTACACAATAATCTGTAAACTTCCTTGCAGAAGAATCTTAACAACATTTCTACTTTTTTAGGCGTGGAAAGAAAGAAGACAAAGAAGCCTGAGCGAAGACAGGTGAGGCTGGGAGGGCGGGCAGATAAGGAGGTCCAGACACACACACACACACACACACACACACGGGGGAGAGAATTCTACAATATTAAATCACAGAGGGTATCATATTCTATCAGTATAGTGGTCTCCATTCCAGACACCAGGAAAGCCTAAAAAGCATCCTCAAAGATGTTATTGTATTTCAAAGATGAGCCTAATTATATTTAAAGAGAGTTCCTATGTTAACTGGAAAGTCTGTTTCTCCAGAAGTTTCCACTTGAATTTCAGAGTATTTATAACATATAACGTTGAGATCTAAGGAAATTTGATTGAGGCAAATGTGGAATAGGAATGCGTAGGATTCTGGGGGAATAGGAATGTGATTCTGGGGCCCAGAATCTCCTGTCAAAGAGAAGCCTCCTGAGGTCTCTGGCATCACAGCTGCTTTCTTTCACAAGGAGTCTCCGCTCCTTTAAGAAGGCAACTTTCTCACCCTCGTTTTATGCTTTCCTCTCACACCACACAACCTCCCCAAACACCACAGTTGAGTTGCATTTCCTTCCATCACAGGCCACTCCCAGCAAGCCGGGAGTTCAACAGCAGCCAGGCCCTGCCATTCGTTTTGAATATGTCAGATTTAACAACCTCCCGCTGCTGCGCAGATCTCAGCTCCATTGTGCAGAATGACAAATGGTCGTGTTTGACATTTGTTTATCACAACCAGCCATCTCGTGGGGAGTGCCATTCCCTCAAGCAGGAGAAAGTTTGCAGTGGTTTAAAGGGGCCAGGCAGGAGCAGTCTCCTCCTTCATTCCACCAGGAATGTCCCCACCGTGTCGCCCTGCTCAAGCTGAGCTCACCCACGTCCACTCTTCCCTCAGTCCTCCGGGACAGCATCCACAGCAGGCTGCTGGCTGCATGTCCCTGGGTGCTACGTTACATTAAACAAACCTCTCTGTGATGCTACAGGGAAGCCAACACAAGCAAGCAAGTAAAAAAATAAAAATTATGTAGAAGCGATTAAACACCAGTCTTTCCAAAATTATGAGATGAATGAGGGAACCATTGTAATACTTACAATGAAGGGATGCCTGTTAGTAGTATTTGACTGAACCACATAAAACTGCCAGTATTTGACGGTTTTTCGTCCACTACAATAGCAGCTTCCTGGGAATCCACCTGTAACTGAACTATGTTAGTAACTGTCCAACTAGTAGCTACTGTTTCAGCAGTCACCATGGTACCTTCTCCAGCCAGCTCTGCAACTCCATAAGGTAAACCCATAATCATTCCTCCAGCTCTGCAGATGTGGAAACTGAGATTTGGAGAAGTTGAGTAACTTGTCAGGGTTCACAGTGAGCAGGAGAGCAGGAGGCAGCTGGAGCAACTTGAGCCCAGAGCCCCACCTCCAACCACCATCCTCTTCCAGGGAGGCTTTGACATTCACTAGCTTTGTGATCCTAACACTAAACATTGTCAAGCCTCTGAAATAGGTTCCTCCCCATGTGAGGACTGAGAGTGATGGTTTAAGAAAGCCTTTCGTGGGCGGCGCCTGTGGCTCAAGGAGTAGGACACTGGCCCCACATACCAGAGGTGATGGGTTCAAACCCAGCCCTGGACAAAAACTGCAAAAAAAAAAAAAAGAAAGAAAGCCTTTCGCCCGGTGCCTGGCGTGAGAAGAGCTTCTGTGTCACCTGTCCACAGTGGTACGGGATAGATAATCGTTCTCCCCTGCCTTCATCTGTCCTGAAATGAGATGGCACACCCTTGGGTGGTCAGGTGTTCAGGCGGCCACTCAGGCAGGGAAGGACAGCAGAGTCTGGCAGCAATGCCCTCCACAGTCCATGCAGGCTACTCTGGCACGCAGAAGTTTTTCACACCAGAACGTCCATCAGCTCCCCTGTGTTGAAGAAAGGCTACCAACACCCTGCTCCCCGCTCAGTCCACACCCAGCTAAAACCCTGCCCCAGCCCCATCCTCCATTCCCTGCTTTCTCTGCTCCCAAGTTCTACTGACACATGGAATGCTTTCACAAACATGGATACCTTTCCACCTGCCAGATTCTTTGGCTGTCAGTTGTAGAGATCAGGCCACCCTGGTTGGAGGAAGGACCCACCGTCTAATCTGGAAGCAGGACTGTAGAACCCAACGAGCCAGGGGCCACTAGGAAGGAGGCCTGGATTCCTGATCTGCTAAGTGACCTTGAACCAGTCATTTATCATTTCTGGCTCTATTCCTCATCCTTGGAGAAGGACCCTAGTTCAGATCGTCACCAAATTTCTTCCCAGTCCTAATACTTGTAGTGAAGAGGGGATTACAAAAATACATACATGAATTGTTGAAGAAATATGATTTTTCCCCACTTTTCTCTAGAAGCTCATAGCTCATCTACTTAGGCACATCCTGTTCTCTTCGGAGTGCCTTTTAAAAAACAAACTGAAGGCAGGAGAGTTTCATGTTACTCTGTTGATGAACTGCAGACCAAGATGAATAGCCTTGATTTCAGAACACCAGATTTCCGCTGGTATTTTTCCGTAATGATTTGCACATGCCCTTGAGAGGTGCTTATTTAGGATCAGAGATGGGGGGTTGTGGTGGGAAAGCTGCACAAAATAATGACGAGTATGGTTTCTTTACTCATTTTCAATTCCTTTCTGTCTGTCCATAGCAGTTACACTGTTCTCTAGGAGCTGGAAGGCAGACTGCCCGTGAGAGGCAGGTGTGAATGACTTTCCGGCACTTACTTGCCAGGCCCTGTGTTTTTATGGTGTACTCCCTAAGCTCAAAGAACTTTCAGAGGAGGTTTTAAAAATTAGAAGTTTGTCCTTAATACTCCCCTGAGGAATTCAAGGAATTTTATGAATGGAGGAGACAGAAACAGCCTCTCAGGTCCACTTTCCCTTCCTAGAGCACTCACCAGCTTCTAACACACTGTTCAGTGTTCATGTATATTTTGTATTCATCATTCATTGCCTCGGCTCACAAGAACATCAGCTCCATAAGGACAAGGATGTTTGTTTGTGATCATGGCTGAGTCCCAAGCACCTAGAGCAATAGCTGACAGGTACCAAACTTTATAAGGTCATGTAAAAGATTCGGGTGGAAGTGTCATCCTGCATATCCCATTAGAAATCACACTGCATCTTCAGAAAGAAAAGCTATTGTAGAATAGGTCACAGAGCAAGGACAGTGACCATGACCCAGGTGAGGATGTTGTGGAAGATGAGAAAAGGCTTCATTCAATAAACTCCTGTGGGGTTCAGAATTAGTTTAGCTCAACTGTGTGAATTCTTGCATAGGGATTCCAGGGTGGAAGAAATCTGGGCAGTGAGGCTAGCGAGGAACTCAGTAAGTTCAGTTTCTCTCTCCTAGTCCATTACCGTGTAATTTCGTGGGGAATGCCAAGTGTGTCTGAAGGAGTCAGATCCCTGAGGATGCTCTGAGGGAAGTGGGCACCCCACAGCTGAGACAGTGCTCAGTGTACCCTCATTGTACCATCTAATGACACCTTAACTTTAGAAAGGTTGATGAGATAATGCCTATAGGCTTCTGCTTCTCAATGTCATAAAAAATGTCATTAGCACTGGGTGACGGCTTTCGCCTGTACTTCTAGTACTCAGGAAGGCCAAGGCAGGAGCATCCCTTGAGCTTAGGAGTTCAAGACCAGCCTGAGCAAGAGTGAGACCCAGTTGAGCCAGGTGTTATGGTGATCACCTGTAGTCCCAGCTACTCCGAAGGCTGAGGCAGGAAGATCACTCAAACCTAGGAATTTGAGGTTGCTGTGAGCTAGGATGACACCACGGCACTCTAGCCTGGAAGATAGAGACTCTGTGTCAAAAAAAAAAAGAAGATGGTGGCTGAGTCCAAAGTATTATTATACAATACCTTTCCTATATAATAATTGTAGGACACAAACCATTTATCACACAGAGATCAAAAGCCATAATAGCTTTTCATTGCTGACATCACTGATGAGAGTCAACACATTTCCAGTTTAATTCTGCTTCTATTTTGCTGGCCTAAAGTTATCATATCTCACCTCTGTTCTACCTCTTCACTCTCTCTAATTCTTTAGGGGAACCAGGATATTACTTCACAAGAATGTTAGTGGCCAGAGGGTAGCAATTAAAGGCATTGAACTCAGCCCTTCAAAGTCCCAACACCCCAGATGGGGAAAGCCCACTTACCATTTAGTGCTAAGAATAACAGGCAAAGGAATTACATTTGAGCTCACAATTTATCCTTAGAGGTGAAAAACTCTGGAGAAAGAGCATTGTGAGACACAAATCACAGCATTATTAATGGTTCACTTCCATCTCTGGGAAAATCACACTGATAATGTAAAGAATGAATAAGGCACCAAGGAAGCAGCACATATCACTTACATTTATGCACTTCTTTTCTTTTCTTTTTTTCTTTTTTTGTTGTTTGTTTGGTTTTTTTGAGACAGAGTCTTACTCTGCTGCCCTGGGTAGACTGCTGTGACATCACAGCTCACAGCAACCTCAAACTCTTGGGCTTAGGTGATCCTCTTGCCTCAGCCTCCCCAGTAGCTGGGGCTACAGGCGCCTTCCACATTTTTCTAGCCCACTGGTTTTTCTATTTTTAGTAGAGACCAAGTCTTGCTTTTGCTCAGGCTAGGTAGAGTGCCGTGATGTCAGAGCTCACAGCAACCTCAAACTCCTGAGCTCAAGCAATCTACCTGCCTCTGCCTCCCAGAGTGCTGGGGTTATAGGCATGAGCCACCACGCCCGGCCACATTTATATACTTCTGTATATGCTTAATTACTTAGCAGGGTGCTAAGGACAGATGCGTCAGGTGGGAGACAAAGTACTTCATATATTTCGTTTCAACTCTCCCTAGCACCCTCCTAGCGAGGTACTATTATTATACCCATTTCATAGCTGAAGAACCTCAGGCAGAGAGATTATTAATAAAACCATGCCCAATGTCATGAAACTAACAAGTGGTCAGTAACAAGCTTTGAGGCCAAGTAGCCTGACTTTCAATTATATGCTCTTAAACAGTGTGGGCCGTGTTGGATTTTTTGCAATGTAGATATGAGATAAGGATGGCTTGGATGATTTTAGGGAGATTTGGGTATTTTTCTGGCTAGCAGAATTCTCCTTAGTGAGACAGGCCATGTCCCCCAGCCAGCTATCAGCAGAGGGGATCAGTTGAATGGGCCAGGAAGCTGTAACAGAGAGGTTGTCAAGCAATTAGCCTGATGATAATTTGGTATAATAAAAACTGCTTCAAATCATAATTGAAACTGACAGTAAGGAGGGACATTTTTCCTTTCAATTTCTTAACCCTACACTTTATGCTACGGTAGGAGACTGCAGTTGGAATCACAGTGGGGCTGGTGTGCTGTGAAGAGAGATTTTACAGCAGATATGTACACACAGGGAGGCAGCACATGACTTGGGCTTTTTCTTTCTTTTTTTTTTTTTATAGAGACAGAGTCTTACTTTGTTGCCCTCGGTAGAGTGCCGTGGTGTCACAGCTCACAGCAACCTCCAGCTCTTGGGCTTAGGCGATTCTCTTGCCTCAGCCTCTCGAGTAGCTGGGACTACAGGTGCCTGCCACAACGCCCAGCTATTTTTTGGTTGCAGTTTGGCCGAGGGCCAGTTTTGAACCTGCCACCCTCAGTATATGGGGCCGGCGCCCTACTCCCTGAGCTACAGGTGCCGCCCTGTGACTTGGGGTTTTTCATTCACTCAACAAACATTTCATAAACGCACTGGTGAGTTCAAAGTCAGTGACACAACAACCTCTTTTCCCAATTTAATAGTAGATGGCGAGAGGTGAAGAAGATGCCTGGGCTCGGCGCCCGTAGTACAGTGGTTACAGCGCCAGCCACATACACCGAGGCAGGCGGGTTTGAACCCGCCCAGGCCAGCTAAACAACAATGACAACTGCAACAAAAAAAAATAGCAGGGTGTTGTGGGTACCTGTAGTCCCAGCTACTTGGGAGGCTGAGGCAAGATAATCGCTTAAGCCTAAAGAGTTTGAGGTTGCTGTGAGCTGTGACGCCACAGCACTCTACCAAGGGCAACACAGTGAGACTCTGCCTCAAAAAAAAAAAAAAAAAAAGAAGAGGAAGAAGATGCCTGGCTAGCCAGCATTGGGCTATCAGGCTGGGGACTCATGCCACCTGGGCCAAGCAGCCAGACGTCCATAGGAAGCAGCAGGACCCCAGGGTGAACAGGAGAGGGACTGCCTCCCCTCACAGGAGCGCACACAGCCCCACCACTGCCACCAGGTCACCTGATTTCTCTAGAAAACAAAATCCAGACCGTGTAAAACTTCCAGATTTTAAATGTGGATTAAATAAACATCTATAGGCCAAATACTTGTGTAAGATGTAGTTTTTAACTTCTAGTAATCAAAGGCTTTATTAAATTCACCAAGTTGCCTTTTTAACAAGAAAATTGATGAACTTTAATAGTGGATTTGGTACGTATAGCCCTTCTGATCCTTATCTACACCTATTCCAGATCATTTTAGAAGTTTTATTAAGGTGTAACATACACAGAATGCGTAAAGTGTCTTAATGTATAAAAAGAGTAAAAATGATACAGAACATTTCTAGCACCCACGTAAGTTTCTGTCAAGACCTTTCCAGCTAAAAAAAAAAAAAGCCCCACTTTGGACCTTCATCGTAAATTAACTTTGCCTGGTTTTTTGGTTGCCTAGTTCAACTTTTATCATCAATCAACTTTTTCTCATCAATGAGAAATTTATGACAGATAGAGTTCCATTAGTTCTGAAAGAAGTAAAACTGTGTTAAAATAAATTAAGGTACCACTGAGGGGAGTGAGGGTAAATTCAGCCCCACAGTTGGGTCCACAAACTCAGCCAAGAGCTTCTCTGGTTCTGGGCACAACGCTTTCACACACCTGTTCTTATTGACAGCCACCATTTCCTGTGCAGGTACCATATGCCACGTATTTACTTACCACACTACATTGAATATCTCAGCTAAGCATCACAAAAATCCCCAGAGATGTAAATTTAGATAAAATTTCTTCCAACTATATAGCTAAAGGAAACTGGGTGTGTCATACATTATGTAACTAGTCATACCGCCACTAATTGAAAAATCTAGATCTCAAAGGCAGGGCTATTCCAAAGCCAAAGCACTTTTCCAAAGCACTACATGGCCTCCCCATAACATTAGTAACTGGTGCATTTTCTTAATTCTTTTACAGAAATGCGATACACTTTATTTCTTAACCAGGAGTATAATGAACTTTTTTTTTGGCAGTTTTTGGCTGGGGCTGGGTTTGAACCCGCCACCTCCGACATATGGGGCTGGTGCCCTACTCCACTGAGCCACAGGCACTGCCCTAATGAACCTTTTTTGATTTAGAATCTGACCATAATTTCACAATTTATATTACAAGGATAATACTTTATCATTATTTTTATTTTTAGAGACACTATGAGTCACAGCTCACAGCAACCTCCAACTCCTGGGCTTAAGTGATTCTCTTGCCTCAGCCTCCTGAGTAGCTGAGACTACAGGCGCCCACCACAACACCCGGCCATTTTTTGTTGCAGTTTGGCCAAGGCCGGGTTTGAACCCGCCACCCTTGGTATATGGGGCCGGCACCCCACCCACTGAGCCACAGGCGCCACCATAGGTACTTTATTTTAAACAAGTTAATGGCCATGGCGGGGCTAGGGAAGGAGATATCGTTATCATTTATTAGCATAGGTCTTATTGACCTTTGTTTACCTAATTTCCTAGGGTTCGTGAGAACATTGTCTTGTATGAAAATAAATATAGTTCTGAGACAGGAGGCAGAATTGGATGTTTAAAGATGTTTCCCCCTCTCAGGAATGTGCACAGCATAGAAATGGTATGAGAACAGTGGTGGCTGCAGAATTTCCTGTGAGAGGGGCTGTCTGGTGGCAACCAGGTCGTGAAGGAGCTGCAGGGAACGTGTCTTGAAACTATGCTCTGCATAGCAAGTTTGGTGTTTTTACTAGGACTGGAGCAGTTTTCTAAAGATGCTTTAATTCATCCTTTAA
>CAUYRH010182205.1:0-16894 GCA_963574655.1 Perodicticus potto | reverse complement strand
CCAGTTTCAGTCTTCTACAGGTCACCAGCCAGTTCACCCAGCACCATTTGTTAAATAGGGAGTCTTTTCCCCACTGAATGTTTTTAATTGGCTTGTCAAAGATCAAGTAATGGTAAGTAGCTGGGTTCATCTCTTGGTTCTTTATTCTGTTCCATACATCTACCTCTCTGTTTTTGTGCCAGTACCATGCTATTTTGATCACTATGGATTTATAGTAGAGTCTTTCAACCCAGGATCTGGGTACAGACCAGCTAAACTGAGTTTCATTTATCATGGAGAAATTAAATACTTTAATGACATCCACATGTTGAAAAAAATTGCCATAACTACACCAGCTCTCCAGGATATTTTCAGACCTATCCTCCATAATGACCAGCGTAATCCTCCACCACAAAAGTAAACTCACACAGAAACTTTTTATCAAATTTCAACTCCCACAGTGATAAAAGGATTAAAAATGTCCACTGGACTTTCTAAAGATCTATCATTAATGTCATTTTTAAGATAACATACCAGGACATAATTTGTTCAGCATACGTATAGTGAAGTACACCTTAAAACTTATCATTAATGCCCTTTCCTTCAAGACAATTTCATTCAAAAATGTGAAGTTATTACTCCTTCTTCCTCTGCCAGAAAATTATTATTTCCCACTTTTTAAAACAAACTCCATGATTCTCCAAAATTTTTCTTATCAGACCCTATTGTAACAGGAAGCTTTTAGGCAGTCACTAAAATTTAAATAGAAACATTGTTCAAAGTGTATAGCACTAAATGGATATATTAGGAAAGAAGGAAGGAGAGAAAACAGTAACTTATGCTTCTTCTATAGGAAACCAGAAAAAAGAGCAAATTGATTTTAAAATGTAAGCAGAAAAAAAGGAAATAAAAATTAGAGTAGAAATAAATAAAATAGAAAAATAGAGAAAATTCATAAACCCAAAAGGAAGTTCTTTGAGATGATGAATAAAATGTATAAAGCCATAGTCAGCTGACCACAATAAACCAGGGAAGACACAAATTATTGACATCATAAATGAGAGAGGAGACATCATTATTGATCTAACAAACATTGAAAGATAATAATCACGTGGAGTGGCTCACACCTGTAATCCTAGCCCTCTGGAATGCGGAGGCATGTGGATTGCTTGAGTTCAGGAGTTCAAGACCAGCCTGAGCAAGAGTGAGACCATATCTCTGATAAAAATAGAAAAATAAGCTAGGTGTCTGTAGTATCAGCTACTTGGGATGCTGAGGAAGGAGGATCTCTTGAGCCCAAGAGTTTGAGGTTGCCATGAGCTAAGACACCATGACACTCCACCCAGGGCTATTGAGTGTGACTGTGTCTCAGAGAACAAAAAACCTCAAACCAAAGGTAAAAAATACTCAAAGGTGATTATTTTTAGGAGATGCGGCATCCCAGAATAATAGAGGCCTCCCAGTTTAGAGATCCTCAGAGATGCATCAACTTTCTTAAAAACCAAGGAGGCAACAGGCAGCACCTGTGGCTCAAAGGAGTAGGGTGCCAGCCCAGTGTACTGGAGGTGGCAGATTCAAACCCGGCCCCAGACAAAAACTACAAAATAATAATAATAAAAAAAAAATAAGGAGGCAACTTAATGTGGTCATCAAATCAGGTACGGAGAGTTCTGATAGTATCTGTAGACAAGATACTTTTTATTTAATGTTATTATTTCAAATTTATATTTTTGTATATTTTATATATAAGAATGTCATGCATCATGCACAAGTAAATATATAAGGTTTTAGGAGATTGATGCTCAAACTTGTGTTACTGATAGGGTGTGCAATTAAAATGTGTACGAACTACTGCCATAGTTAAGGAAGTGAAGAGGAAAGCACTAAATTCCTTCCATACTTAAGGGACAAACATAGAAAGCTCTGAAGCACTTAGCACACAATGTCTGCAATTTTTAGTACTCTTCAACTTTTTCCTTTTTGTATTGCAAGACCAATTGCAGCCATTTATCCAACAATTATTTTTGGAATTTTGACCATTCATGTCCATTCTAACCATCTAAATTTTATTAACTAATGCTCTGGAAATGCCGATAGCCTTTCTGTAAGTATTTCTCCACTGCCATCTGGTATAGAAACATAAATGGGTCCTATAAGTGCTCTGATAGCTTCCAATTATCTCCAAATACTAAGATTTTAATAGCATTTCTCATTCTTAAAATGTACTGTTCTCTGAAACCAACTGGAGCTCTTTAAATAAGACAAATGAATTCTTAATTCCTCCAGGGATACACCCTCCCCTTCTCCTGCATAACAACACAATAAACATATTCCACACATTCCATGAAAACATAACTTCAACATCCTTCTCAAGGTTCTCATTTCTCTAATAGCCTGGAGACCTCTGTGTGCTTCCAGGGATTTCAGTGCTACTAGGAGCGGGGATATCATCTTTCTCCTCACGTCTTCCCAGCACACAATTAGCATTAGCAGGATAACTGGACAGGCCTTTATTTGCATTCAAATCTCCAGTGCATTTGTGGACTTTGCCCTCAAGAAATTTGACTTGTCCTTATCCTGAAGTCCTTTTGGGACACTCAGTATGTTTCCAGTCCTCGACTCTCGCCCCACCACACCTCTTTTGCTTTGTCCTTCTCTTAGCCACAGTCATCTCATCCAGCTACCCACCTCTTCATCTGCTCCTCCTTTTCCCTTTTCCCCTACTCTCCTTGTCCTCCTCCTTTTCCTCTCCCTCCTCATCCTCCATTACCAGGTTTAAAAGCATATTGCATTTAATACTCTTCCTCCATGATATTTAAAAGTACATCATTCCTCCTCCTCCTTCTCTACCTCCCATTACTGAGATTTCACTATTGGTGGGATCACAGGCACCATCCTCCTCATGGTTCCAGAAATGACTTAACATCAGCAGGATCACTGGACAGGCCTCTGTTTCCATCAAAGTATCTAATTTTTTTTTTTAATCACTTCTACCTTACAGACCCTTGATTTGTAAACATCCAGCCACCCTTATGTGTTGGGGCACAGTCCTCTGCACCCTTATAAGGTCAGTCAGTCTCATTTTTGCTCCTTGAGGTACAAGACCCTGAGAAGGAACATTTCTAGTAACTGGGCTAGATGTGAATTTTGGAGGATTTTCTCTCCCTGCTCACAGGAGCGGTATAGGTGAAAAGCCTATAAGTAAACCTTTATGGCTAGATGTGAGTTTTGGAGGATTTTCTCCCCCAGCTCACAGAAGCGGTATAGGCAAAAAGCCTATATGTAAACCTTTATGGTTCCATTTTGTGAAGGCAAGTTTAAAGTCTTTTGAGAGTTAGAAAGGAAAAAATCCTGGAGAGAACTCCATATGTGGCTTAGAACCTAATCATGTAAAAGTGATTTAGGGGGGAGCTTCATGGAGGCAGGTCTGCAAATAGATACCTGTATATCTTGGGATTTTCCAGGCTACTCCCTTAAGACGATTAAATGCCCCCAAATGGTCTGTTAAAGGATTAAGCATTTAAATGGCTTATTTCCCCAAAATCTTATTTTGTGATTTCTTAGCATAAGAATAACTTTAGTAAAGTAGTTGTCAGTTAAGCCAGTTAAACCTTAGCCCATAAGGATAGCTTTACATAATGTTAGTAAAGTGGTTATCAGTTAGTCCTATTTATCCATAGGCCTGTAAGTACCAGGCAGTAAAAGGCCTAGGGCCAAGTTTAAGTCCTATGTTCATTGGTTAAGTTATGTGCCTATGTAAGGTTTGGTGGAAGAAATAAAGCTGCTGAATGCCTGAGAGAGCTTCAGCCATTCCCTTTCAAATCAATCATTCTGTCTGCGGTGCTACCTCTGTGTCATTGATCAGGGGGTCTGGGTGGCAACAACACTTGTGGGACAATAAGGTTCTTTAGGATCCCAGTGTAAGGGGTCTGGGAGACTCTAACCTCGCCGGCCACCAACAGAGGCCACATAAAGCAGGCTGCTCTGGGAACAAAGCCATATGTACACAAGTGACTGGGGTGCTGTCCCCACTGTCTCTTAGAAGAGAAACAATCAAAGGGCAGAAGGGCAGCAAACAGGAGAATGTGCTCCAAGGCACTGAAGAGAGACAGCAAGCTCCTGAAAGGGCCACACAGGCAGTACAGTTAGCACAACTATGCCTGGTAGGTGAAGAGAGATGGGTGAAAAACTAACTGGATCTCAGCCTGAATCCAGGAGACAGGAGCAGGGAAGTGGAGTGTGCCTGCTTTGGTGGTCTACTTAGGACCCTGTGGCCAGGTGGTGGTTACTGAACTCCCAGGGAGGAGTTGGGTAGGGTCCTCCACTCAACTGAATGTAGCTGTCACCAGAGACTATAACTTCTACCCTCCCTATTTAAGCCCTTGAAGCTCGGGAGTCCATAAGAGACACCCACCACTGCCATGTCTTCCACAGACTGAGCTGCTCACAGTTGGGATGGAAGGTAACATCAGAGCATCAGCCAGTCAGGGCTGTCAGAATGGCATAACCAGGGCGACCAGGCACACCCCGTTTGTGACCCACAACCGTCAAAAAAAGATAGATTTGAGACACATTGATCAACTGTCATTAATTTGTCCTTAGGTCATAAAAAGAGAGAACCATACTAGAGAAGTTCCTTATATTCACACCAAAAATGGAACCAGAGTTTGTTTGGATCCCAATTAAGTGATCCTGCAAAGCCCAGTGAGATTACCCAGGAAGCTACACATCCATTCAGGCTTCCTGTTCACATGTGTGATCAAGAAGATTCAGGCAACAAAATTGCCTAAAAACCCTTCACTTAGAGAAATAATTCATCACATACCCCCATGCCCCCAATTTTACATTAACTCTCTGAATTATGTCTAAGCTATCTCAAATTCAAGTTTCTATGCCATCTGCAGAAGCCAGGTCTCTGGCAGAAAAATGATTAGACTTTTTTTGTAAAAGGTAGAAATGTGTTATTGGGGAACAAGGCAACAGTAAAAGAAACAAGGGTGAGATCACTGTGGATCACTTGACTATGGCTGTGTCCCTACTCAACCGCTCAAACATCTCTTAACATCAATGTCATTAAGGAAAAATCCTGTATTTCCTCATACATATATAGATGTCTCCTTCAAAGACATGGGCAAGAACTCCACTGACCGACTTCATTACACTTTTCCTTTAAGAAAGCAGAAGGGACTATATGGAAATAATTAATGGTGTCAATTGCACCCAAGTTTCACTGGGAAAATGGCATCCTCCTCCAACTCTTCTTCCCCTCCTTGTCTTCCTCATCCTCCTAATACTGGTCCTGGTCCTTGTCTTCATCCTCCTGTAGTCCTCCTTCTCCTCTTCCTCTGGTTCCACCTCCTTCTCACCCACCTCCACCTTAGTCACCTCCTCCCCCTCCGTCAGCTGCATCTCCTCCTCCTCCCCACCTGCACTTCCCAACATCTCAGTGTTGGGGGATCTCAAACAGCTTCCTTCCCTTATCACCTTACTACCAACTGTTAGCATTGGTGGGATCACTAGACAGACTTCCTTCTGCAGTAATACCACCAATGTTTCTGTGAGTACTGTCCTCAAGAAGTGTAATTCATTTGGGTCCTGCCTCTCTTTTGGGATGGTAAGTTTGTTTAGGACCAGAGTGGAGGTGCCCAGCATGGGGTCACTCCCATCAGCTGACATATACAGAAGCCATGTATTGCAGGCTGCTCTGTGAACAAGGACATGCACACAGAACTGAGCTGAGCTTTTCCCCCTATCTGATCAGTCATGGCAGTCAGATAGAGAATGTGCTCCAAGGCAGTGCAGAGAGACCACAAGCCACTGAAAGGGCCAAAGAGGCAGCACTGTTAGCACAATTATCCCCCGTAGGTGACGAGAGATGAACAACTAACTGGATCCCAGGCTGAATCCAGGAGACATGGGGTGGGCATGGAAGTGGAGTGTGGCTGCTTTGGTGGCCCTCTTAGGACCCTGTGCCCAGGTGGCAGTTATTGATCTCCCAGAGAGGAGTTGGGGAGAGTCACCCCCTCACCTGAAAGTAGCTGTCACTGGAGGCTACAGCTTCTCTCCTCCCTATTTAAGCCCACCCAGCTCAGGAGCCCATAAGAGACACCCACCACTGCTGTGTCTTCCACAGAGTGAGTCGCTCACGGTTGGGATACATCAGAGCATCAGCCAATCAGAGCTGTCGGAAGGGCGTTACCAGGGCGACCAGGCACACCCTCTTTGTGACCCAAAACCATGAAAAAAATGATGGATTTGAGGCAAATTTATCATCTGTCATTAATTTGTCCTTAGGTCAGAAAAATAGAGAGAACCCTACTAGAGAAGGTCCTTATATTCACACTGGAAATGGAACCAGAATTTGTTTGGAATCCCAATTAAGTGACCCTACAGGAGCCCAGTGAGATTATATGGGAGCTAGACAATCATTCAGGCTACATGTTCACACTTGTGATCAAGAAGATTCAAGCAACAAAAAAAGTGGAATACCTGGACTAGGGCAGTGCCTCCACTCAAACACTCACACATCTCTTAACATCAATTTCATTAAGGAAAAGCCCGTATTTCCTCCTTGACATACAGACGTCTTCTTCAAAGACATGGGCCAGAGCTCCACTGACTGACTTCTTTACACTTTTTGCTTTATGAGAGCAGAAGGGACTATCTGTAGGTAATTAATGCTCTCTCTTGAACCCAAGTTTCACTGTGAATATGACATCCTCCTCCCCCTCCTCTTCCCCTTATTCTCCCATAACCTTCCTTCTCTTCCCCCTCTGGTTCCATCACCTTCTTACCCATCTCCACCACAGCCACCTCTTCCTCCTCCTTCAGCTGCACCTCCTTTTTCTCCCCACTTGTGCTTCCCAGGATCTCACTGCTAAGGGATCTTGAACACAATTCTTCTCTTCTCAGCTTTCCGCCAACCATTAGCATTGACGAGAGTATGGGATGGGCCTCTTTCTGCATTACTGTCACCAATGTTTCTGTGAGTTCTATCCTCAGGAAGTGTAATTCATTTGGCTCTCGCCTGTCTCTTGGGGTGGTAAGTTTGTTCAGAACCTAGTGGAGGTGCCCAGCATGGGGTCTCTCCCATCAGCTGCCATGTATAGAAGCCACCTAATGTAGGCTGCTCTAGGAACAAGGTGACACACACAGAACTGAGCTGAGTTTTTCCCGCTATCTCTCAGAGGGGAACTGTCCTGGGTTAAGGGAGTGGTCATGGCAGCCAGATAAGAGAATGTGCTCCAAGGAAGTGAGGAGAGACCACAAGCCCCTAAAAGGGCCAAAGAGGCAGCACGTTTAGCACAACTATGCCTGGTAGGTGAAGATAGATGATTGATCAACTAACTTGATCCCAGGCTGAATTCAGGAGGCATGGGGTGGGCAGGGAACTGGAGTGGTGCTGCTTTGGTGGCCCACTTAGGACCCTGTGGCCAGGTGGTGGTTACTGAAATGCCAGAGATGAGTTGAGGAGAGTCCCCCTCTCACCTGAAAGTAGCTGTCACAGGAGGCTACACCTTCTCTCCTCCTAATTTAAGCCACTCAGCTCGGGAGCCCATAAGAGACACCTACCACTGCCAAGTCCACCACGGAGTGAGTCACTCACGGTTGAGATGGAAGGTAACATGAGAGCATCAGCCAATCAGGGATGTCAGAATGGTGTTACCAGGGTGACCAGGCACACCCTCTTTGTGACCCACAACCATCAAAAAAACAATGGATTTGAGGCAAATTTACCAACTATCACTAATTTGTCCTTAGGTCAGAAAAAGAGAAAGAACCATACCAGAGAAAGTCCTTATATTCACACTGAAAGTGGAACCAGAGTTTGTTTTGGATCCCAATTAAGTGACCCTGCAAGAACCCAGTGAGATTACCTGGGGAGCTACACATCTAGGTCACACGTGTGATCAAGAAGATTCAGCAACGAAACTGTCTGAAAACTCTTCACTTGGAAAAATAATTCATCACATACCACCATGCCCCCAATTTTACCTTACCCCTCTGAATTATGTCTAAGCTGTCTCAAATTCAAGTTTCTATGCCATCTGCAGAAGCCAGGTCTCTGGCAGAAAAATGATTAGACTTTTTCGGTAGAGAGTATAAAGGTGTTGTTATTTGGGAACAAGGCAACAGTAAAAGAAACAAAGATGAGACAATTGTGGATCACTTGGACTAGGACAGTACAGCTACTCAACTGCTCACAAATCTTTTAACATCAATCTCCAAATGTTTTGTCCAGATTTAATGAAACATTTTTTTTTTTTTTACATTTTTTGGCTGGGGACGAGTTTGAAACTCCCACCTGCAGTATATAGGGCCGGTGCTCTACTCCTTGAGCCACAAGCGCTGCCCCTCTAAACATCAATCACATAAAGGAAAAAGCCATATTTTCTTATACACGTATAGATGTCTCCTTCAAAGACATGGGTCAGAGCTCACACTCTTCTCCACTTTGACTTCCTACAGCCAAAGTCCTTACCACACTAATGTAATGTGGGTTTATCACCTGAACAAGAAAATCAATCCAGTACCCAAAAATTATAACAAAGAGATCTCTTGTCTAGAAACAGATGAGAATTTCACAAATCCATTCCCATCATGATTGTGCTCTTTGGGAACGAGAAATAGAACAAAATTCTTAAACCTACTAAAAGCATTCAGTGAAAAATCTCCACCTCTCCTCCCATAAGGTAAAAATATCTTGATATCTGAGGAAAGCATTATTATTCTGTTTTCATGAAACTGGACATAGTATTCAGAAAAGGGAAAATATAAATGGAAAAGTAAAAGGAAATATAAAAGGAGAAATAAGTTCTCCCTGCTAGAAACAAAGAATTATCTTTTCATGTTGATAACACACACTTGAATGTAAAAGTTTGTAAGAAATTCACTGAAACACACTTGAAGTGATAAATGAGCTCAGCGAGTTCTCAAAATACAAGATGAATATCCAAAATTCACCTGTAGTTTTATACTAGCAATGATCATTACTGAAATGAAATTATGAAAACAATTTCATTAAGAATAGTATCAAAAAAGACATATTTACAAGGAAACTTAACAAATCTAATGCAAGCCTACTACACGGAAAATAAACTTCTTCAAAGAAATCTAAAAACAACACTGAAGAGACCTCTTTATTCTGATTTATGCGTTTACTTTTGTATCAAGTATGCCAGTTTAAACTTGACAGAATAAAATGAAACATTTTCGCATTATCTTCGTTACTAAAAAGTGTGGGATAGAAAACTCATAAACTCAAAAATTAGGAAGTCTACATTGTTTACGATAGCTCATCCTAATTTTTCTATCTCACATCTAATGTAATTCTTAGACTTTTCCCCATAATCTTATACTGGATCTTAATTCATATTTGGTAAATATTACAGATTGCTAGTAAGCTTACTGGAGAGTTCTACTCACTGTGGGAACTCATAGAGCCCAAAGCTGCTGGGAAGCAGCAAATATTTTCCTACAGATGTTGAGGTACAACAGCCACAGGAATGCTGCCCATTTACATGGACTGACATGTATATTCTTACCCTCAGAGCAATTGCATCTAATTTTTCAGCATGTTTCCTAGCTGCTATGTGAAACACCAAGTCCACAGCCAGGAGAACTGCTCATCACAGATTTTGTCTCCTGGCTGGTGCCATAATTTTGTCCTTCACAGGCTACAGCAATAACTCTGCCATGTTGGTAGATTCAGTGAAGAAGAGCCCATGCCATCACCCTCTGCACCCAGCTAGCGGGAGTGCCTACCTTGAGCATGGAGAGGCAGGGCAAGCACCTATCGGAACCTA
The DNA here is from genome assembly GCA_963574655.1 of Perodicticus potto. Taxonomy (NCBI): domain Eukaryota; kingdom Metazoa; phylum Chordata; class Mammalia; order Primates; family Lorisidae; genus Perodicticus; species Perodicticus potto. The sequence continues at coordinate 7,109 of CAUYRH010182205.1, read as the reverse complement.
TCCTGTTGCCATTCACCTCCACGTGCTAAGTCGCTGTGCACCTGGCAGTGGACTCTGCCTCACAGCCCAAGCAGAAGGGGCTGATGAGGAGAGCTCTGTGTGGGGGCTGCCCAGAGCCCTTCCTCAGCCTGTCCAACATTGTGCAGGTGGCCAGATGCTTCCAGGTTTGCTCTCCACCACACAGATGCAGTGATGGCGGTCCCAGGGAACAATGCTCTCAGGACCAGGAGCCACAGCTCTAGGGAGAAAGGGGGGAAAGCTATGACAGGCCCCACTCTCCTGCCAGGCCCACCTTGGTGCCCTTACATGATGCCCTCCAAGGCACCACTCACAGATCTTTAGCCAACAGATACACGCAAGGGTTTCTAGAGGTGAGACCTTTAGTAAGAGTGTGGGTGGCTGGTAGGTCCAACAGCATTTTCTCCAACCACTAGGGCTGATTCCCATGAGGGACCTCTGCTGGTACAAGTGCACAGGAGGGTTATCACTAGGGTAGGATCCCAGCCCTGTTTCACTTGATCTCTGCCTGGTATAACAGCCCTGGTGTGTCCCCCAGCACGAGGTTCCCGTAGTGTATAGGAAAATGGTTGACTTTTAGGGACCTTGACTGGATGGATCAAGGTTCTCCAGAGCCTGGTCCCCCCATATCCGGGCATGCTCACTGCTGGGTCATGTGACCTTTTTGTTCCTCGTTCCTTGTCAGCTTTTACCAGGCACTTACTTCTGCTGAGAAATCCACAGTGCTCTACCTTTTCAGAGGACACCTCCTTAGGGTCCCCCCACGCACCCAGGTAGTTGAGCCCCAGCATGACGGAGGCCCAGGACCCAGCAGGCAGCCCAGATGGGTAACAAGCCAGGTTAGGCCTTGGGAGCAGTTTGCCAGAAAGGGGAAAGTAGCCACCTGCTGAGCCAGGGTCCTCACAGACAGCCCAGGTGTATGGGCACCCAGAATCTGAGACCCTCTCCCACCCTGAAGAGCTCCAGGGCCTGGCAGGCAATGGTAAGCATGGAATACTAGGGGGAGCCCTCCTCCTCCTACTGGTGAACAGGGCTGCTGTCACACCAACTCTCACAGTTCAACAGATTTTTTTTCTCCTTCCTGAAGGGTATGGTGGGGCCCTCCTTCTTGCTGGGGCTCTTGGGCAGACTGGACAGCCATCTTTCAGGAGGGAGGCAGTAGCTGGCCAGGGCCCAAGGAAGGAGGCAGGCACTTACATGTGACCTCCCTGTCAGCCACCCACGGGCACATGCTCATTTCTTGGAAAAAGATGCTGAGGCACAGGGTGGAAGCAGTGAGGACAGAGATTGCAGGGAGACAACCTCCCAGTAGCTCTCCACTGCCCTCCTAGGCTTCCCAGGGTGGCAGATGGACAGCCCCAAGGTGACAGTGATTGAGAGAGCCCAGCCTACTGTGGCACAGGCTGTGTCCCAGGACTAGGAGATCACAAGGACCATAATGCAAATCAAAACCACTATAAAATATCACCTTATTCCAAGTAGAATAAATTTTTTTGTTGTTGTTGCACTTTTTGCTGGGTCGGGCTTGAACCTGCCACCCCTGGCATATGGGGCTCGTGCCCTACTCCTTGAGGCACAGGCGCCACCCCAGAATAATATTTTTAAAGAGAAAAAATAGTAAATGCTGGTGTAGATGTGGAGATAGGCATTCTTTTACATTGTGGGTGACAGTGCAAAGTACTAAAGCCATCATGAAAAATGGTATGTGGGTCCCTGAATAAAATAATAGAATTATCACATGATCCAACAATCCCAATATGGCAAATAGATCCAATGGAAATGAAATTGGCATGTTGAGAAGATATCTGCATCCACGTGTTTCTTGCAGCATTATTCACAATACCAAAGGTACAGAATAAACCTAAGTGTCCATTAATGGCTGAAGGAATAAAGAAACTATACTACATGTACATATTACTATTTGGCCTTAGGAATGAATGGAATCCTGTCATTTGTGGCAACGTGGATGATCTGGAGGACATCATGTTAAGTGAAATAAACCAGTTACATGAGGACAAATATTGCGTGATCTGATGATGTAGGGAAGGTAGAAAAGTTGATTTCTTAGAAGAAGGTAGTAGAATAGTGATTACCAGAGGCTGGGTAGTGTTTGGGGGTGGAGAGGGAATCAGGAGAGATTGGTCAATGTGCAGAAAATGACAATGAGATAGGAGAAATAAGTCCTGGTGTTATCTTGCACAATAGGGCAATGACAGTTAACAATATTATATTGGATTATCTAAAATAGCTACAATGAAAGATTTTGGTTTTGTGTTTTGTTTTGTTTTTATGGATAGCAGAGTCTCGTTCAGTTGCCTGAGGCTAGACTGCCATGGTTTCAGCCTAGCTCACAGCAACCTCAAACTCCTGGGAATCAATTGACCCTCCTACCTCAGCCTCCCTAGAAGCTGGGACTACAGGCACACACCACAATGCCTGCCTAATGTTCTCTAAGCAATGGGAGATTTGGAATGATCTTCCACGAAGAACACATAAAGGATTTGTGTAATAGGTATCCTAAATGCCCTGATCATTTTGCTATGTATATATGTCTGAAACCATTACACTGTATCAAAAAAATTTATCTACATATCCACATATATATATTCCTTATGTGACAATTAAAAAATTATAATGAAACTGAAAACAATACTAAAACTCATACAGGGCTACAAAAGCTCATGAAAGGACAAATTCAACCTCAGAAGTAAAAACAAAGATGGAGGCATCACAGCCCATGATTTCAAATTATATTATAAATTAGTCTAATCCAAACTATATGATACCTGCATTAAAACAGAAATGGTCAAATTAAAAATAGGGAGCTCAGACATAAACCCAAGCATACATGGTCAACTTTTTTTTGAGAAGAGCATCACAAGACAATATGGGGGAATAAGTGTTTTGAAGAAACTGAAAGCAAAAGAATGAAATTGAACCCTTATGTGACACCACAGAGAGAAATCAGCTCAACAGATTGAAGATCTAAACACAAGACCTGAAACAATAATACTTCCATAAACTTGGAAAATATGTGATGATAGTTTGGCAATATCATTTTTTTGGATTGTATACAGGATACTCAGGCAACAAAACCAAAAATAAACTGAGATAACAACAACACAGCTCTCACCCTACTCAATAGCAAAGCTCAAATAATCCAACTAAAACATAGGAAAAGCCCCACATAGGCTTAGAAATGGTCAATAGGAAAGGTGATCAACATCAGTAACCATCAGAAAATTTCAAATCCAAACCTCAATTTGAGAGGTTAACATTTTTCACCTGCTAAGATGGCTATTCTCAAAAAGATGAGCAATAACAAGTGTTGGCAAAGGTGGGGAGAAATTGAATCCTTGTGTATTGATAATGGGAATAGACATTGGTGCAACCATTATGGAATATTATATGCAGCTTCCATAAGCAATTAACAATAGAACTCCCAAGTGACCCAGCAATCTTTCTCCTTGGTATCTACTCAAAAGTAGAACAATGATCACCTGGTAAAAATATCTATAATCCAGGTTCACTGAAGCATTATTTAGTATAGCCAAAATATGGTAATAGCCTCAATGTCTTTGACAGATGACTGAATAAAGAATTTGTGAAATATATCTATATATGTACATATGGATATTATTTAGCTGGAAATAAAAATAATCTACCTTTTTTGACAACATGGAAGAAATTGCAGGATATGATATCAAGTGAAAAAAGCTAGGCACAGAAAAAAATATATATATATATATTCCATAGTCTCTTTTACATGTGGAATTTAAGGAGGGAAAATCAAATGTATAGAAATTGAGAATTGAACAGTGGCTACTAGCGGCAGGTTTGGGGGCAACATATTGCAAGTATGAGTTCGAACTATCAGGTGTAGAACACAAAAGTCTTTGTACTCAAATTCGTACCAATAATCAACACCACATTGAATCCCACAATGGCATAAATGTACTCATGATCTATGTACAATGACTTAATAAAAAAAACTAATATATTTAAAAAAGGAAAAAAATTATAAAATATACAAACAGACTCATGTCAGTCTTCAACATGGGCACAGCCAAACACAGGCCTGTCTCCAATTCTTTCAGCTGAGCCTATGATTTTATATTCATTTCCCAACTGTGTACGTGTTTCCCTCTGATCCTGTATTGCAACTTCTCTACAGAAAAAAACATACCCTAGTCTGCCAAAGGTACTATAATAAACCTATGATTTTAATCCATGAAAACCCTCAGTTGATGAAGACTATCCTAAAATAATTATTAGTAAAATGTTACTTGAGAAAGTAAAGAACAAAACACATGAAAACAACAGATATTCTGCACACACTGTGTATGAAAGACATCCAGAGAAGCCTAAGTTGCTTCCTCTGCTACCAGCTCCACAGACAGGAGCCCTCTCTGTGCAGTGGAAACAGAACTCAAATCGTGCTGAAGCCTTGGCTGCACCTTCTCAGGTCAGTCTCGAGGTCCTCAGGGAAAGGAACACGTGTCTTCAATGTAGATGTCTCCCAGGCCTCTGTGGATGGAGGAAACATGGGCACTACCCCGAATATAAAAGTTCTGATGACTTTACTGCTGGATTTTACCAAAGAAGAACTACAAAAACTAACCAGTTCTCAAAGTGTTTAAAAAAACCGAAGAGGAAGAAATTTCTTCCAAACTGATTCTTTGAGGCCAGAAAACCAAAACCAAACAAGGAGAGAGCAACAAAAGAAAACTACAAGCCAATTTCCCCACTGAAGTATGTGCAATAATCTCCACACAGCACTACCAAGTCAACTTCAACAGCAGGTTAAAGACATCATTTCACAGGAGCAAGTAGGCATCATACCAGACATGCAAAGAAGTACATCAATAAAAATGATACATTCCACTCACAGAATCAGGGGCACAAATCCCACATATTCATTCCAACAGATAAAGAAAGTGCGTCTGGGGCCAGGCATGGTGTTTCACACCTGTAATAGCTGCATGAAAACCTAGAAATGAATTTAGCCAAGGCAATTAAAGATCTCTATACTGAAAACTATAAAATGCTGATGAAATAAATTGAAGATAATAAAATAAATGAACAGGTATTCTGTTTCATGGATTGGAAGATTAATATTGTCAAATTGTCCATAATACTCAAGGCAATCTAGATTTTCAATGTAATCCCACTCCAAATATCAATGACATTCTTCAAAGAAATAGAAAAAGCAACTGTCAGTAGAAAGAACACTAGAAGCATCATACTACCTGCCTCAAAAATATACCACAGAGTTAGAGTAGTCATAATAGCACGGCCCTGGCATAAAACAGACACATAAACCAAAGGAAGAGAATAGAGAACACAGTAAGAAACCTACACACTTACAGCCAACTACTTCCAAAAAAGACCTCAAGGATACACACTGGGGAAAGGAGTTTCTCTTCAATAAATGGTGCTGGGAAAACTAGATATCCCTATGAAAAAGAATCAAACTAGAATCTTATGTCTCAATATATAGACAAATGAACTCAATATAGATTAAAGATACATCTTAAAAATAGACCAGTGGGATTAAATTAAACTAAAAAAGCTTCTACATAAAAAGGAAACAACCTCAAAGTGAAAAGATAATGTATAGAATAAGAGAAAATACTTGCTAACTATGCATTTCACAATGGATTACTATCAGTAATTCAAACACTCAATAGAAAAAAACGGCTTGGGGAAGGGGGAACGGGCGGGGCGGGGAGGGCGAGGGTGGGTGGAGAGAGGGTAAATGGTGGGATCATACTTATGGTGAATCTTAGAAGGGTACAGGTGAAACTTACTAAATGCAGAATACAAATGTTTTCATACAATAAACAAGAAAATTCCATGAAGGTTATGTCAAACAGTTGGATGAAAATATTTCAGATTGTATATGAAGCCAGCACATTGTACCCCATGATTGCACTAATGTACACAGTATGATTTAAGAAAAAAAAAAAAAAAGGCTTGGCACCTATAGCTCAGTGGCTAGGATGCCAGCCCCAAACACCAGAGCTTGCAGGTTCGAACCCAGCCTGGGTCATCCAAACAACAATGACAACTACAACCAAAAAATAACCAAGTGTTGTGGTGGGCACCTGTAGTCCCAGCTACTTGGGAGGCTGAGGCAAGAGAATCACTGAAGCCAAAGAGTTTGAGGTTGCTGTGATCTTTGAAGCCATGGCACTCTACCAAGGGTGACATAGAAAGAGTGTCTCAAAAAACAAAAAAAACAAAAAGAAAAATCTGGTTTAAAATGGGAAAAAGACCTAAACGGACATTTCTCAAAATAAAATATGCAAATAACCACCACATATATGAAAAAATTCTCAACAACACTAATATCAGAAAATAATCCTAATAAAAAACACAATGAAATATTTTGTCTCAATTAGAATAACCCCAATTAGAATATCCTCAATTAGAATAACTACTGAAAACACACAAAAAAATAATTCCTGGAATGCATGAGGAGGAGGAACTCTTTATACACTTTTTGAGGGAATTTAAATTGATACAAATTGAATTTAAATTATGGAAAACAGTACAATTACCATGTGATCCAGTTGTCACACTATTAAAATGTTCATATATCCAAAGGCAATAAACACAGTAAGCCAAGGAAACATCAGCACATCTGTGTCTGCTGAAATACTTTACATGATACCAAAGATAGAAAATCAACCTATGTTCCCAACAAAGGATGAAAAGATGAAGAAAATCTAGTGTATATGTTTATGTATATGTATATGCAGGGAAATATTATTCAGCCTTAAACAATGAAATTCTGCTATTTGTGACAACATGAATAATCCCACAGTATATTATATTACATAAAATAAGCCAGGCACAGAAAGATAAACACTGCAGAATCTTAAAAACATGGATCTCATAGAGGTAAGAAGTAGAACAGTGGCTGCCTGTGTTTGCTAGATTTAGGGCAAGGAGACACCTTGGGAGACAGGTGCAAAGTTACAGTTAGATGGAAGAATAATTCCTGGTGTTCTATTGCACAGTAGGCTGACTATGGTTAACAATCATATATCATTCAAAATGGGTAGAAAATGGAGGATTATATGTTC
>CAUYRH010182199.1:0-14809 GCA_963574655.1 Perodicticus potto | reverse complement strand
ACTTGTGGTGCATATGTGAAGGGTCAGGAGAAATCTTCTAAATACGGATCAAAATTGTTTTCACATAGTAAATGAGAAAATATCATGAATGTTACATTAATCAGGTGGATAAAAATATCTCCAATTGTATGGGAAGCCCGCGCACTGTACTCCAAGCCTGAATCATTATACACAGTTATGACTCAATAAAAAATAATTAAAAATTAAAAAAAAAAAAGATGTAAAGTCTCCAATTTTTTTAATGGCTGAAAAGTATTCCATGGTATACATATACTACTGTTTGTTAATACACTCCTAGGTCAGTGGCCTTTTAGGTTGCATCCACATTTTGGCAATTGTAAATTGAACAGTGATAAACAGTCTAGTGCAAATGTCCTTATGATGAAATGACTTTTTTCTTCTTCTGGGTAGATGCCTAGTAATGGGTTACAGGATCAAATAGAAGGTCTAGTTTGAGTTCTTTGAAGATCCTCCATACTTTCTTCTAAAAAGGTTCTATTAGTTTGCAGTCCTGCCAATAGTGTAAAGGTGTTACTTTCTCAGCCTCTCCTCACCAGCATCCACAGCTTTGAACTTCATGATGTGGGCCATTCTCACTGGGGTTAGGTGATATCTTAGGGTGGTTTTAATTTGCATTTCTCTGACTATCAGGGATGATGAGCATTTTTTCAAATGTTGGTTTTCCATTTGTCTGTCTTCTTTAAAGAAGGTTCTGTTCATATTTCTTGCCTAGTGGTAGATGGGATTGATTGGTCTTTTTTGGTTGATTAATTTGAGTTGTCTGTAGATTCTAGTTATCAGTCCTTTGTTAGACTCAAACATTTCAAATATCTTTTCCCATTCTGAAGGTTATCTTCTTACTTTACTTTGTTGTGTCCTTAGATGTGCAGAAGCTTTCCAACTCAATTAAGTCCCATTTGTTAATTGTTTTGTTGTTGTGATGGCTGCTGATATTTGTTGTAAAATATTTCCCCAGTCTGACATCATTGAGTTTTTCCCATACTTTCGTCTAAGATTTTAATCATTTTGTATCTTAGATTTAAATCTTTTATCTTGGGTCAATTGTTGTAAGTGGTGTGGGTTCATGTAGTTGTCCAATATTTCCAGCACCATTTGTTGAAAGGATTCTTTTCACACAGTATACTTTTGTTTGGTTTATCAAAAATGAGATGGCAATTAGAGACTGGTTTCATCTCTTGGTTTTCTATTTGGTTCCATATGTCTATGTCTCTATTTTTATGCCAATACCATCCTCTTTTGATTACTGTGAACTTGCAATATAGCCTGCAGTCTGAAAGAGTGATGTCTTTAGTTTTGTTTTTAATACTAAGAATTGCCTTCTTTGTTTGGGTTTCTTTTCTGGTTCCATACAAGACAAACTACTATTTTCTCCCATTCTCCAAAGTATTATGTTGATATTTTAATGAGGATTACATTGAATCTGTAGATTGCTTTGGGTAAAATAGACATTTTAACAATGTTGATTCCTCCCAGACAGGAACTTGGTATGTTCTTCCATTTGTTAATGTCTTCAGCCATTTCTTTTCTTAGGGTTTCATAATTCTATTTGTAAAGATGCTTCACCTCTTTTATTAGGTATATTCCTAGCTTCTTGAAGCTACTATGAAGGGAATTATGTCCTTGATTTGCTTCTCATTTAATTCTGTTTTTGGATTTCCTTTTGGTTATTTTACACTTTATCAGAAGTTTCCTTCATTGTTTTCATCATTTCCTTCATTGTTTTCATCATCTGTATTCTAAATTCCCTTTCTGTCATTTCTAAACTTTCTTTATAGGTAGACTCCTCTGCGGTCAGCTACCTCATGGTCCCTTGGGGAGGTTGCTCTGGATTGGTTTTTCATGTTGCCAGGATTTTTCTGCTGATTCTTCTTCATGAGTGTTTTCTTTTATCTGTTTCCTTGCCCTAATTTTCCTTTCATTTCCTCTTACTCTTTAAGTTACTGTGCTTCTGGTCTAGGGTTTCGATGAGTCCTTTTGGACTCATGGTACAGGACCAGAAGGATGAGAAGATTGAAGAGCAAGAAGGGAAAAAAGAAAAAAAAAAAAAGAGAAAGGAGAGAGGGTGAGCAAAAGGGAATATTGACAAAAAGAAGAGAGGCACAGAAAGAGGGAGAAAGGAGCAATATAGGTGTACAGTAGGGTACTTTGACCCAATCTTAAAAACCCCCAACCTCTGGGGTGCCGGGACGGATGGTTTCCTTGAGGTAAGCAGCTCTTTGCTAGCCTGTTCAGACACAGTACCCCACCTCCACCGAATAGAGACGAAAGACTCTTTTTGATTTTATGCTATAAATCAAATTGAAACAAACAAACAAAACTTTACTGGATTAAATTGGGGGAAAAACCAAATAATAGGGGCAGAAATACTAGCAAAAATGAACTTCTAATTGTTAAAGATGGCAAGAATGGAAAATTATATTGAAACTAGAAAAATGAAGAAAGAAAAGAAAAAAAAAAAAGAAAAAATCTAGAGGGAAAATGTTGAAATTAAAAAAAGAAAAACACAAACAAAGCAATATATATATCTTACTGAATATTATCTGGGCAACAGGTGATCTTCTGGGGTATGAGATGTTAATCACAATGCTGATATGGCTATACGAGATGGAGACTGGAGGCCTCTGATGATTTCTCAAACCCTACAGGATAGAAAGCCTAAATCTCTCCTCTGCTCACTTAGAAGACACTTTATACTGCTAATCTTGGCTAAGCAGAACCTTTCCTATGTCATTGGGATTGCTGCTGAAGTCGCTGTCCACTTACCTGGTGTGCCAAAACCAGTCTCACTCTATGCCTCTGAGGGCAAAGGCTGTAAGGCGTCTCATTCCCCCCACCTTTAGGCTGCTCAATCACTAGATTACTCACCCAAGATCTCCCACCCAATCCTTACTCTGTGACCCTGAGGGCAGAGTTTGCCAGGGCAGTTCTCCCACAATGGCTCCACACAGCCCACAGCCGAAAAATATTAGTTCCATCTGGCTCAGCAGCTCAGTAACTCAGCAGCTCAGCAGCTAGACAATGCTTAAAGTCCTCTACACTCTTGCCCAAGTTCTCCCAAGGTAGTTCAACTGAGTGTCATGTCCAAAAAAACAAAAACAGCTCACAGGTAAGGCCTTTCCAGTTTGCAATCTCACTGCTGCTATACTTACAGCTGCTGGCAGAATTAGACTGAACAAACACAAGCAAACCACTTGCCAGTTCTCCACTGCTTTTGACCTCTTCATGGGGTCCAGAAGTCTCTCACTGACTCCCTGTGTCCCCAGAGGGATGTTTCTGGGCAGATCCCACTAGCTAGAGATGCTTGAAGTCTTCTCTCCCCAGTCTTATAGTGCCCAATTGCAAGGAGGCTGTTACTCCTATGTGCTTCATTTGCTTCTCAACTTGACTGTTACTGGTGTATAAATAGGCTACTGATTTGTGAACATTGATTTTATATCCTCATATGTTACTGTACTTCTTGATGACTTCCAGGAGTTTTGCAGTTGAGTCTCTGAGGTTTTCTAAGTAAAAGATCATGTCATCAGCAAAGAGTGAGAGTTTGACCTGCTCTAATCCCCTTTGGATGCCTTTTATATCCCTCTCTTGCCTGATTACATGGGCCAGAACTTCCAGAATAATAGTGGTGATAGTGGACATCCTTGTCCGGATCTAGTTCTCAGTGGAAAAGCTTTCAGTTTTGCTCCATTCAATATGGTGTCAGTTGTAGGTTTGTCATAGATGTCTTCAATCAGCTAAGAAATGTGCCACCTATGCCTATATTTTTAAGTGTTCTTGTTAAGAAAAGGATGCTGAATTTTATCATTTATCAAATGCTTTTTTTGCATCTTTTGAGAGGATAATATGGACTTTGTTTCTGATTCTATTGGTATGGTGAATTAAATTTATGGATGTGTATATTAAAGCAGTCTTGCTTCTCTGGGATAAAGCCTACTTGATCGTGATATATAATTTTTAATGTGTAGGTACAATCTATTAGCTAAGATTTTGTTAAGTGTACTTGCATTGACATTCATTAGTGAAATTGGTCTGTAATGCTCCTTTTTAGTTGGTTCCTTTCCTGGTTTTGGTATCAGGCTAATGTTTGCTTCATAGAAAGTATTAGGGAAGGTTCCTTCCTTCTCAATGTTTTAGAAACAAGTTTTTATTTCAAGGTTTGACAGAATTCTGGGATGAAGCCATCTGGTCCAGCGTTTATTTGTTTGTTTGTTTGTTTGAAACTTTATTTTTTCTTCAATCTCAGTGCTTGATATTGATCTATTCAAGAGATCTATTGCTTCCTGGTTAAGTCTAGGAAAATGGTGTGATTCTAGATATTGGTCCATTTCCTCCACGTTGTCAAATTTCTGGGCATAGACCTTTTTATACTAGTCAGAAATAATCTCTTGTATCTTTGTTGCATTAGTTGTTATTTCCCCCCTTTCACTACTATTTGAGGTTATTAAAATTTTTGCTTTTCTTTTTCTGGTTAATCTGGCCAATGGTTTATTGATTTTATTTATCTTTTCAAAGAACCAAGTTATTATTTCATTAATTTTCTGAACGATTCTTTTGTTTTCAGTTTCGTTTATTTTCGATTTAATATTAGTTATTTCTTTTCTTGCTAGGTTTGGGATTGGATTGGTCTTTCTTTTCCATTTATTTGAAATAATTTATTAGATTGTTGATGCGCACTCTCTCTGTTTTTTGAACATATGCATCTAAGACAATAAATTTCCCTTTTAGGACTGCTTTTGAAGTGTCCCACAAGTTCTGATAGATTGTGTCTTTATTGTTGTTATATTTGAAGAAATTAGTAATTTCCTTCTTTAACTCTTTCTTGACCCAGCTGTCATTCAGCATATGGTTGTTTAGTTTCCATGCCTTTGTGTAGGAATGCAACTTTTTGTTGGAGTTGCATTTCACCTTTATTTCTCTGTGGTCTGAGAAGATAGAAGGTATAATTTAATTTATTTCTTTTCTTTTTATTGTTGGGGATTCATTGAGGGTACAAGAAACCAGGTCACATTGATTGCATTTGTTAGGTATAGTTCCTCTTACAATTGTGTATTGCCCACAAAAAGTGTATCACACACTGAGATCCCACCTCTCTCCCTCCTTCCCTCTCTCTGCTCTTCCTTTCCCCATCCCTCTCCTCCTTCTCTGTCTCTCTGTTTTCCCCTTCCCCCAATCCCACCATGTCATTAATTGTCCTCATATCAAAATTGAATACCTAAGATTCATGATTCTGCATTCTTGTGATGCTTTACTAAGAATAATGTTTTCCACTTCCATCTGGGTTAATACAAAGGCTGTAAAGTCTCCATTTTTTAAAATGGTTGAATAGTATTCCGTGGTATACATATACCACAGCTTGCTAATCCATTCTTGGGTTGGCAGACATTTAGGCTGTTCCTACGTTCTGGCGATTGTAAATTGAACTGTGATAAACAGTCTAATGCAAGTGTCTTATGACAAAAGGATTTGGGTAGATGCTCAGTAATGGGATTGTAGGATAAAATGGGAGGTCTAGCTTGAGTTCTTTGAGGTTTCTCCATACTTCCTTCCAAAAAGGTTGTATTAGTTTGCAGTCCCACCAGCAGTGTAAAAGTGTTCCCTTCTCTCCACATCCACACCAGCATCAGTTTTGAGAATTTGTGATGTGGGTCATTCTCGCTAGGGTCAGATGATATCTCAGGGTGGTTTTGATTTGTATTCCTCTGATAATTAGGGATGATGAGCATTTGTTCATGTTTGCTAGCCATTCATCTGTCTTCTTTAGAGAAGGTTCTATTCATGTCTCTTGCCCATTGATATATGGGATTGTTGGCTTTTTTCATGTAGATTAATTTGAGTTCTCTATAGATCCTAGTTATCAAGCTTTTATCTTATTCAAAATATGCAAATATCCTTTCCGATTGTGTAGGTTGTGTATTTGCTTTTGTTGTTGTCTCCTTAGCTGTACAGAAACTTTTCAGTGTAATTAAGTCCCATTTGTTTATTTTTGTTGTTGTTGCAATTGCCACAGCAGTCTTCTTCATAAAATCTTTCCCTAGGCCAATATTTTCTAGTGTTTTCCCTATGCTTTCTTTGAGAAGTTTTATCATTTCATGCTTTAAATTTAAGTCCTTTATCCATCTTGAATCAATTTTCATGAGTAGAGAAAGGTGAAGGTCCAATTTCAGTCTTTTATATGTAATATCCATTTCTCCCAGCACCATTTGTTAAATAGGGATTCTTTCCCCCAGTGGACGTTCTTGTTTGGCTTATCGAAGATTAGGTGGATGTAAGATGTTAGTTTCATTTCCTGGTTTTCTATTCAATTCCAAATGTCTATGTCTGTATTTTTGTGCCAGTGTCATGCTGTCTTGACCACTGTGGCCTTGTAATACAGCCTAAAATCTGGTATGCTGATGCCCCTGGCTTTGTTTTTGTTACTAAGAAATGTTTTTTTTTTCTGGTTCCATACAAAATGCGGAATCATTTTTTCCAAATCTTGAAAGTACCATGTTGGTATTTTAATGGGGATGGCATTAAATCAGTAGATTGCTTTGGGATTATACACATTTTAACAATGTTGAATCTTCTCAGCCACAAGCATGGTATTATTTTTCCATTTGTTAATATTCTCCGCAACTTTCTTTCTTATAGTTCCATAGTTTTCTTTATAGAGGTCCTTCACTTCTTTCATTACACATATTCCTAAGTATTTCATTTTCTTTGAAGCTATGCTAAAGGGAGTTGTATTCATAATTAGCCTCTCATCTTGGCTGTTACTGGCATATACAAAGGTTACTGACTTGTGGACATTGCTTTTATATCCTGAGACATTACTGTATTTTTTGATGACTTCAGGAGTCTTGTGGTTGAGTCTTTGGGGTTCTCTAAGTATAAGATGATATCGTCAGCAATATGCTCCCATTTGGATGTCCTTTATTTCCTTGTCTTGTCTAATTGTATTGGCTAGAACTTCCAGCACTGTGTTGAATGGTAATGGTGACAGAGGACAACCTTGTCTGGTTCTGCTTGTAAGTGGAAAAGCTTCCAGTATTACTCCATTCAGTAAAATATTAGCTGTGGGTTTGTCATAGATAGCTTTGATCACTTTAACAAATGTGCCACCTATGCCTATGCCTAGAACACTCTTCAGTGTTCTAATTAGAAATGATGGTGGATTTTATTAAATGCTTTTTCTGCTTCTATTGAGAGGATCATAGGGCCTTTGTTTTTGCTTCTGTTGATATGGCGAATAATGTTTATGGACTTGCAAATCTTATACCAGCCTTGTATCGTGAGATGAAACCTACTTGATCATGATGTATGACTTTTTTGATGATAAGCTGTAATCTATTGGCTATGATTTTGTTGAGAATTTTTGCATCTATATTCATTAGTGAAATTGGTCTGAAGTTCTTCTTTTTAGTTGGGTCTTTTCCTGGTTTGGGTATCAGGGTGATGTTTGCTTCATAAAACATGTTCAAGAAGATTCCTTTCCCCTCAATTTTTTGGAATAATTTCTGTAGGATGGGGATAAGCTCTTCTTTGAAGGTTCGATAGAATTTTAGTGTGAAGTCATCTATACCAGGGCATTTTTTTTTGTTGGGAGATTTTTTATTGTTTCTTTGATCTCAGTTCTTGAAATTGCTCTGTTCAGGAGATTTATTTCTTCCTGGCTAAGACTAGGGAGAGGGTGTGATTTCAACTGATCCATTTCCTTAACATTGTCAAATTTCTGGGCATAGAGTTACTGGTAGTGTTCAGAGATAATCTCTTTTATCTCTGTGGCATCAGTTATTATTTCCCCTCTATCATTTCTGATTGAGGTTGCTAGAGATTTTACTTTTGTATTTCTAGTTTGTCTGGCCAAATGTTTATCTATTTTACTTATTTTTTCACAGAAACAGCTCCTTGTTTCATTAATTTTCTGAATGATTCTTTTGTCTTCAATTTCATTCATCTCTGATTTAATTTTGGATATTTCTTTTCTTTTGTTGAGTTTAGACTTGGATTGTCCTTCTTTTTCTAATTCTATAAGATGGCTTGTGAGTTTGTGGATGTGCTTTCTTTATTTTTTTCAAATGTAGGCATCTAAAGTGATTAATTTTCCTCTCAGGACTGCTTTTGCTGTATCCCACAGATTTTGGTAACTTTTTCCTTCATTTCTGTTATGCTCAAGGAAGTTAATGATTTCCTTTTTTTTCCCTTCCTGCACCCAAATGTAATTCAGCATAAGGTTGTTTAATTTTCATGCCTTTGTGTAGGGTTGAATGTTTTTGTTAGAGTTGAGTTCCACCTTTAGTGCCTTGTGGTCTGAGAAGATACAAGGTAAAATTTCAATTCTTTTGATTCTGTTGAGGTTTGTTTTGTGTCCTAGGATATGATCAGTTTTGGAGAATGTTCCATGGGATGATGAGAAAAATGTATATTCTTTATCTTTGAGATGGAGTGCTCTATATACATCTATCAGGCATAATTGTTCTAGGGTCTCATTTAAGACCCTTATATTTTTGTTTAATTTCTATTTAGAGAATCTGTCCAGCTCTGTGAGAGAATTGTTAACATCCCCTGTTATTATGGTGTTATGGGATATCGTGTTGCTCAGACTAAGTAAGGTCTTTTTCCAGAAACTGGGAGCACTTAAGTTGGGTATATCAATATTTAGAATTGAAATGTCTTCTCGTTGTATTTTTCCCTTGACCAATATGAAGTGACCATTTTTGTCTTTTTTTCACTTTTGTTGCTTTAAATTCATATGTATCTGAAAATAAGATTGCAATCCCTCTTTTCTTTCGGATTCCATTTGCCTGAAAAATTATCTTCCAATCCTTAATTCTGAGTTTTAATTTGTCTTTTGAGGCTAGGTGAGTTTCCTGCAAATGGCAAATTGATGGCTTGAATTTTTTCATCCAATCAGCCAATCTGTGCCTCTTCAGTGGGGAATTCAAGCCATTAACATTTATTGAGATAATTGATAAGTGTGGTAGCATTCTATTCATCTTATTTTGTGAAAGTCCATTGCTTAGTTTTGTCTTTTGTATCATTGTGAAAGCTAGGTTCTGTCCTTTAATTTCTGGGTGCCTAATTTGCTGGTGGTCCTTTTTGATGGTTAGTTTTTAGAACAGGTTGAAATATTTCCTGTAGAGGTGGTCTTTTGGTGAATTTCCTCAATGTTTCCATGTTAGTAAAATATTTGATTTCTCCATCAATTTTAAAGCTTAGCTAAGTGGGGTATAGAATTCTGGGCTGGAAATTGTTCTGTTTAAGTAGATTAAAGGTAGATGACCTTTGTCTTCTTGCTTGAGAAGTTTCATTAGAGAAGTCTGTGGTCACCTTGATGGATTTCCCCCTGTGGGTCAACTAGCGCTTACTCCTGGAAGCTTGAAGAATCTTTTATTTTATCTTGACTTTGGACAGGTTCATCACAGTTTGTCTTGGAAAAGCTCTATTTGAGTTGAAGTGACCTGGTGTCCTATATCCCTCTAAAAGGAGTGTGACATAATCTTTGGTGATATTTGGGAAATTTTCATTTATAATATTTTCTAGTATGGCTTCCATTTCCATGGGGCATCTTCTTTCCCCTTCTGGGATAACCTTAACTCGTATGTTTGAACGCTTCATAAAGTCCCATAATTCTGTCAGTGAACGTTCTGCTCTCTCTCTCTTCTTTTCTGCCTCTTTAACTGTCTGAGATATCTCAAAAACCTTGTACTCTACCTCTGAGATTCTTTCTTCTGCACAGTCTAATCTATTGTTGATACTTTCTATTGCATCTTTAAGCTCCCTAATTGACTGCTTCAATTCCTTCAGCTCTGCTGTATCCTATTTATATTCTTCATATCATTTGTCTCTTATTTGATTCTGTTTTTGGATTTCCTTTTGTTTGTTTTCCACTTTATCAGAAATTTCCTTCATTGTTTCCTTCATTTCCTTCATTGTTTTCATTATCTGTATTTTAACTTCTCCTTCTGTCATTTATAACATTTCTTTTAAGGGTGTAATCCTATGCAGTAGCTATCTCACGGTCCCTTGAGGGGTGGTTTTTCATGTTGTCACGATTTTTCTGCTGATTCTTCCTCATGAGTGTTTTCTTTTACTTGTTTCCTTGCTCTATTTTTCCTTTCACTTTCTCTTGCTCTTTAACTTACCATGCCTCTGCCCTAAGGTTTTGATGAGTCCTTTTGGTATATAGGAGCAGAAGGATGAGAAGACTGACGAGTAAGAAGGGAAAAAGGATTAAGAAAAAAAAAAGAAAGAAAGAAAAGAAAAAAGATAAAGGAGGGGGTGAGCAAAAGGGAATATTGACAAAAGGAAGAGAGGCACAGAAAGACGGAGACAGAGTAATAAAGATGTGCAGTGGGTACTTTGATCCAACCTTAAAAATCTCCAACCTCTGGGGGTGCTGGGTTGGGTGGTTCCCTTGGAGTCAACAGCTCTTTGCTAGCCTGTTCAGATACAGTACCCCACCTCCACTAAGGAGAGAGGAAAGACAAAAATACTATCAATCAAACCAAAACAGACAAACAAAACATCTTATGTGATAAAATTGGGGGGGAATCGAATAATACAGGCAGAAACATTAGCAAAAATGACTTTCTAAATGTTAAAAAGGCAACAATGGACAATTATAGTTAAAATAGAGAAATGAAGAAAGAAAAGAAAGACAAAGAAAAAACAAATAAAAATCTAGAGTGAAAATGTTGAAATCAAAGAAAATAAAAAACATTAAAAAAAAACCCAAATCCAAAACAAAACAGTCTATATATCTTGCTGAATATTGTCTGGGCAGCAGGTGATCTTCTGGAGTATAAGATGTTAATTACAATGCTGATACAGCTGTACGAGATGGCAACTGGAGGCCTCTGCTGATTTCTCAAACCCTGTAGGGTTGAGAGCCTAAATCTCTCCTTAGCCCACTTTGCAGAAGCTTTTCCTGGAAAGCACTTGTTGGGATCTCTGCTGAAGTGGCTGCCCACTTATCCAGTGCTCCCAAACCAGTCTCACTCAATGCCCCTGAGGGCCAATGCTATAAGGCAGTTGTTACTGCCAAACACTGAAATTTCTGCTCTGCCCCAGCATTTCAGTCCCCACGTTTGGGCTACTCAGTCAATAGATTACTCTCCCAAGGTCTCCCAGCCTGATCCTCCCTCTGGGACCCTGAGGGCAGAGCCTGCAGGGGCAGTTCTCCCACAATGGCTGTGCTGGAGGCCCACAACCAAACAATATTAGCTCCATTCCAGGTCAGCGGCTCAGTCCGGGGATCTAGACAGTGCTTAAAGTCATCTATACTCTTGCCCAAATTCTCTCAAGGTAGTTCAACCAAGTGCCCAAGTCCAAAAAACAAAACAGCCCACAGATAATGCCTTTCCTGTTTGCAATCTCACTGCTGCTGTAGTTACAGTGGCGGGCATCCCCCATCTGAATGCACGCAACTGCTTGGCAGTTCTTCATTGCTTTTGCCCTCCTCGTGGGATCTAGAAGTCTCTTACTGTCTCTCTGTGTCCCCAAATGGATGTTTCTGGGCAGATCCCATCAGTCAGAGATGCCTGGAGTCTTCTTTCCCCAATTTCACTGCGCCTGGTGGCAAAGAAGCTGTTACTCAGCTGCCATCTTGCTCCTCCCTCCAGAAGGTATAATTTCAATTGTTTTGATTTTGTTGAGGTTTGATTTGTGTCCTAGGATATGAGAACATAGATTCTTTAGATTTGGAATGGTGTGTTCTGTATATGTCTATTAAGTGCAGTTGTTCTAGGGTCATGTTTATGTTCCTTGTATCTTTTTTTAGTTCTGTATAGCATATCCGTCTAGCTCAGCAAGAGGAATGCTAAAGTCCCCTACTATTATGGTGTTATAAGGTATCATATTGCTCAGACCAATTAAGTTTTGTTTCATAAATCTGCAAGCATTTAAGTTGGGTGCATAAATATTTAGAATTGAAATGTTATATTGTTGTCTTAATCAGTATGAAGTGTCCATATTTGTCTTTTTTGACTTTAGTTGCTTTAAATCCACTTGTTTCTGCAAATAAGATTGGGATCCCTCTTTTTTTTTTCTTATTTACATTTACCTTAATATTGTTTTCCATCTGTTCACCCTGAGTCTTGTATTGTCCTTCAAGGCTAGGTGTGTTTTCTAGAGATGTCATATGGGTGGCTTGTGCTTTTTAATCCCATCAGCCACCCTGTGCCTCTTCTGTGTGTGGGGAATTTAAGCCATCAACATTTATTGAGAGAATTAACAAGTGTGGTAGAGTTCTATTTAATCCTATTTTGTGAAAGTTTATTGCTTAGGTTTATCCTTTGCATCATTGTGGAAGCTAGGTTTTGTTCATTAGTTAGTGGGTGTTTACTTTCCTGGGGGTCCATTGTGATGGTATGTGTGAAGAATAGGTCTTAGTATTTCCTGTAGAGCTCTTCTTGTTGTGGCAAACTTCCTCAATGTTTCCATATTTTTAAAAGATTTGATTTCTCCATCAATTTTAAATCTTAGCTTAGGATGACATAGAATTCTGGCCTGAAAATTGTTTTGTTTAAGGAAGTTAAAAGAAGATAACCATTTTGTATGGCTTGAAAAATTTCAGTTGAGATGTCCGCTGTCCCCATGATGGATCTGCCCATGTAAGTCAATTGGCTCTTACTCCTGGCTGCTTGCAGTATTTTCTCTTTCATTTCAACTTTGGACAGGTTCATGACAATGTGTCCTGGAGTTCTGTTTGAGTTGACATTACCTGGGGTTCAATATCCCTCTGAAAGGAGTGTGTCAGAATCTTTGGTGATACTTGGGACATTTTCATTTATGATATTCTCTAGTAGGGCTTCCAATCCTCTTGGCCATTCTTCTCCTTGTGAGATACCTATAATTCATATGTTTGAATTCTTTATGAAGTTTCATAATTCTCTGAGAAAATGTTCTGCTTTCTTTCTCTTCTTTTCTGCCTCTTTAACTGCCTGTGTTAGCTTAAGAGCTTTATCCTCTAGCACTGAGATTCTTTCTTCTCCATGGTCTAATATGGTATCCATACCTTCTATTGCATCTTTAATTTCCCTGACTTAAAGATGATTCCTTCAATTACTTAAGCTCTGCTATATCTTTTCCATATTTTTCATGGCTTTCATCCCTTGTTTGGTTCTTTTTTTGGATTTCCTTGTGGTTATTTTCCACTATCTCAGCAATTTCCTTAATTGCTTTTACCATCCATATTTTAATTCCCTTTTTGTCACATCAAGCATTTCTTTATAGGTGGAATTCTTTGCAGTAGCTACTTCATGATCCCTTGGGGAGGTAACTCTGTCTTAGTTTTTCATGTTGCCAGAATTTTTCTGGTGGTTCTTCACGAGTGTTTTCTTCTTGTCTGCTTCTTTCTCCTACTATTTCCTTCCACTTCCTCCTTTTCTTTAAATTACCTTGTCTCCATCCTTAGATGTTAAAGTGTCCTTTTGTTATAGGGTTACAGGGAAGAGAAGAGTGAAGAGCAAGAAGGGAGAGAAGATAGAATCACAAAAAAGAAAAAGAAAAGGGGGAATAAATGGAAAGATTGACATAAAGAAGAGAACAATTGAAATAGAGAGATGAGAGTAATAGTGGTGTCCAACAGGGTGCTTTGATGCATACCCACAATTCCTGGCCTCTGAGGAGCTAGGTTGGTTGGGTCCCTTGAGGTCAGCGGCTCTTTACTAGCCTCAGCAACAACACGCCACCCCCACCAGAGAAAGAGAGAGAGAGAGAGAAGATATAACAAAACAAAACAAAACAGTACTATGTTGCAGTGCACACCTACCATTAGTGTCCTTCCAAAGGCTCAAACTAGAAGGATCCCCCCTGACCAGGGGATCAAGTTCTTCTTGAGTCTAGTCAATGCTATGGTACCCAAGCCCAAGATTCAAAGTGAGGCTCTGTCCCATACATGAAATATAGATTGACAAAGTTAAAACAGATTGGAAAAAGAGAAATGATAATAATAATAAAATTTTATAAGGAAAATTGATAATAAAATTATATAAGATATAAAAAAAGGGGTGTATTTTAGCTGTTATTTGGGAAATTTATGTGAGAAAGATAAGAAAAGTAGAAAAATCTTTACAAAAAAGAGAGAAAAGGAGAGGAATGGAAAGGAAACAAAGAATAAAATGAGTAGCAAAACTGTGGCAAAGATGCAGCCCGTATTGAAGAAGGAAAAAATGGAAAAATAAAAATCCAATAAAATGAAACAAAGCAAACAAAAAAATTCAAACAATGTTAAGGAAAAAAAATGAGGAAAAAAAAAAAAGAAGAAGGATAATGGGACCAGAAAATCTGTAGCAAAATGAAGCCCTTATCTTTGAAGAAACAATGAAAAATCATGAATAAAAAAAAGTAAAAGGAGAAAAATCTAGGAGAAAAAGTTCAAAATAAATTTTATTTATTTTTTTTTAAATACATGTATTTTATTATTCTTCATTACATTATTTCCCGCCCTCCACCTCTCTGTGGTAAGACAGTATTGATTTACAGAAAAGAATACAGAAAACACCAAAGCTCCTGGTAGAGGGAGAGATTTCAAGTGGGGAAAGAGAAGCTCTCTCCGTTCTTCTCCTGGTGTTTCCCCGTCTCCTCCTCTAGGCCTCTAGCCTCAGGGTATATATAGGTGTATGGGTTCCTTGGCCAGGAAACGAATGAATACAGTCCCTTCCGGGGGGGGGGGCAAGGTGAATGAGTGCATCAATGAATGGACACAGTCCATCCATGGAATTCAGGCCTAGGAAATTCACAAGAAACTGACCTAGGCATAGGAAATGGGGGTTCCACATTTAGTCCCAAGTGTAAAGTGAAGGAGACA